>APFE030034223.1:114478-156904 GCA_000404065.3 Pinus taeda
TTCATGTTTCAAGCATTCAAACGCACTAGAAGACCCTACCTCGATCAATTGAGCAAGCAAGAGGGCGATTTAGTCGATTTGGAGTGGTTCTGTAGAAGACAGCTTGAGTGGTCGCGCCCCGCCTGAGTGGTCACGCCCTTTAGAAAAATGCACTACAGAGGGGTCGCTGAGTGGTCGCGCCCCACCCAACTAGTCGCGCACTGAGCCTGAGTGGTTGCACCCCTGAGAATGACTCCAACTTTCTGCAAATCGCCTCTTTTGACCTCTCACTCGTTTTTGCAAGCTCCCAAATACATAATGAGGCTGTTTAGAGTTAAATTTACTCTTTATAGGCCCAATTTGAAAAAATTAACTTACCAAACCCACTTTCTAATGTTTTTGTTTTGACATTCACTTTTAACATTGTTTTGAGTTCACTTTGTCCTAAATTTGATCTTTTGAGTGCTTTAACTCCGTTCTTTTTGCAGGTTGACCATCTGATGGAATCTGGCGAGGAGACCCGGGTTATTGCCGGCATTTTGAAGAATTTTGAAAATTTTCCTTATTTTTTGCAAATTTCACATGACCTTGGGTTTAAAAACAGGGTTTTTAAATCCAAGGTATAAATGAGCTGTACCTGATGAAAAATATCAATAGAACATATTTACATACCTCCTTCCGGCTTGCTGGGGACTATTAGACCTTTGACTCATGAACTTGCAGTGATTTGGACCAAAACCCTAGACCTAAGACTTAGGATTTCAAGACAAAAATAAAACAAGTGTAACACAAGCTCATTTAAATGATATGATCTGATCCAGCAAAGCCAAGAAGGGAACAAGGACCAGCTCCTCCATCAGTTGTATGGCATGCCTAACGGGATGCAAAACTGATACTGATGAGACACCTACCTATGCACATGCAAAGAGCTTTTGATCACCGATGGAGGGCTCAAGACCGAAACTAACAAGCTCATTATCCAAGAATTTGACCTAGGAACAACCCTTTCAGTACTTTGAAGCTTGCATGCCTCAATGGAAAGTTTCTCACTTCCAGCGATAGGTTTACATCAATGGCCTTCGATCGAAAGATTTTGAGTGGTGTTCGACACCAAGTCCCTTTTTCACACCATGTGAATTGTAATGTAGTACCTTGAGGGTCATCATCATTATCAGTGATTCCTCTCACCACTGTTAACAACTTACATCATTGGCTGGTAATCAGGTGATTTCTTTCCATGTTCAACTCCAGAACATCCTTCACATGGATCGACTTGTATTCCGAGTGAAGATTGAACGAGTTTGAAGACCCCAGATCTAGTTTCATCCATTCGGGCTGCAATATATTCAGGAATATAAAGACATCAAATGTACATCATTTCCCAAACAGATGATCATCTGAATCAAAGGATGATGACTCCGTCTGAATCATTAGTCTGCTACACAGACGGTTGTCTGTCCTATGTACATGAAAATGAATTTATAAAGCTAAGCATGGGAATACCCACCTCAGTTAGATCATGAAAAATATTATGAAGATAATGTATTGTATTGTATCTTATTACAGGTCACCTTCCAGCTCAAAAAAACTTCAGATCCTCATGATAAAGCATTTCACCCGACATTAAAATATTAACAACCTCATGCTTTAGGGGGCAACTGTTATAGACATTTTTGGGCACTGCAACCCCAATCATACATGTCCATAAACCAAGGGCTCCTAAGTCCCTAAAAGTGTTGCTTCACACCCTAAAGGAACAAGGTCAGCTGATTACATCATCTCCTAGAAGTTCTCCACAGAAAACTGCTCAGAACTGGTCAAAACTAGACCATACAAAATGCCCAGTGTAGAGGGTGTGATGCCTCTCACCTGCTCAGTGTAAGGGTGCGATGTATACTGAAAAGCCCTTCTGTAGTGTATGATGGATGAGAGCAGACAAATGGTAGAGACAATTTGCAAGGTGGATCATCATGGAATCTTCCAGAAACTTCTCCTATGACACTTGCCTCTCTGCATTCGCCCAGGGACGAGTAAGAGATCATCAATCTCCAAGTGGAATCAAGAAATATCAGAGAGAGGACACTAATCAAAATCCCAGAAGCTGACTCACCCCCTTGCAATCATCTATATATGGATCCCTCATCATAGAGATCCAGGGGCTGGAATCTTGTATCTTGTAAGGAAGTGATGTTGGTTTCCTGGTGCAGCATCATAGTGATGGGTGATTTAAGCTTTTCATGAGGTGAAGAAGGGATTTCATGCTGAGAGGATGACGTTGGGTCAGAACAATTGGTTGTAATCCTCTTTTCTATTCTTGATATTAATAAAGCTATTCAAGTTTGCCTCCACATTCTTGTATGTTTGATGATATATGAATTTATGTGGCCAATACATATCTGGTCCTATATTTCTTATGATTGTAGATCTCTGTTCTTCGATAGTATTATTCTACTTTGATTCCACATGTGCTATTTGAAGCTGGGTAGATGAAAGAGGAGCGGCAAAGATCTGTTAGAAGGGAGAGGAACTAAACAAGGAACCAAGTGCAAGACTGAGGTTGGTGTCCTTTGTTCCCCTCTTATCTACTTCTCATAAAGGAAATCAAAATTAGTTTTAGTTTGTTTGTTTCTAAGATAGCTACCAGTCTTAGTGGGACTAGCAGTTCTGAGTGGACACTAGATTTCCTGATAACATACTTGTAGATTGAATGAAACATAAATTATATCTCTGAGTTATTGTTGCATTGTGGATATTCTAAACAATAAACTTCATCATAATTAAAACATATAATCCAACAAACATAAAAATGACTCATAACTTCAGTTAACATCATATTGGAAAAACGCCCTGGAAGCCTTATAATAGCTTGGGTTGAGTTACTAGTCCTGGAAGCCCTTGGTGGGTTGAATTACTAGTCCTTGAAGCCTTGGTTGGATAAATTCTCTCGAAACCCGATGACAATTGTGGGTTGAGTTACTAATCTTGAAAGCCTTGGTTGGAGCAAACACTCTGGAAGCCCTGGAAGGCTTGGATGGAGACCAATCTGATAATGGTTTTGTGATGCTCGACCGTGAGGTGGAATCACTATTTGATGGGTTGAGGTGGATGGCTTCTGGAAGTCCTAGATGAGCTTTTATTGATGTGTTCTATGAGATCCCACATTCATGTTTGGAATATGGAACAAGGGTGAATGACTGAAGAGAGATTTGGATCAACCATTCTATGGTCAGGTGGAATGTGGAAGTCCCATCCCGGATTTTGATTTTGAATCATTAATGAATGGTTATTTATCCTCGTATTTATATGAGTATTTTGATGGATTATACATGGTCCATATGACTGTAATTTCATGAGTATTTTTTGCTACTATTATGTTGGTTATGTATGTGTTTTATGACAGCAACAATGTGTGGCTCTCATCATGTTTTTACTTATAATTGAATGATCAATGTATCTATGACCTAATGGATGGAATCGAAGTTGATGCATTGAGGCATCAATGGTTCTTAGCAATTCTCAACTAAGTATGAGACCCTTATGCTCATAATTGTGAATTACACCTGTAGATTACACATTTGCAATATGTTTGACGAAATGCATGTCATGGCTAGTAGGGTTCCAGTCAAGGTCTTGAACAATTATTTTCTTTAGTACTGCCATTTCCATGTTATCTTACTAATTTGAAGAGATGGAGCAATTCTAGTAGTGACCTCAGCTCTGAGCCTGAAAAAGTGGCTTAATATCAGGGTCACTTTCATAGCACTGACAATTCTGGTCCACAGTCGTTAGCAAGCAAGCTTGTGAGATAAACTTTTGATTTTTGGTCGCTCCCTTGCTCAAAGCATGAGAGTGACTATGGTCCAAGAGACCTAAAACAACAGTGGGGCCCAGGGACAGTTTGTTTGAGTGGATGACTTGTCCTCTAAGGGTTTTTTTGATGATGTTGGATGTCTGTATGGTGTGTTTCAATTGGTTCCACTTCCTTAATGTGACTTAGGATCTTGAATCATATCATAGTGGCCTCTCATCACATGTTTACCCCGGCTGGCCGGTTGCTCAGGTAGATGTGGGAGGAGGCTGTTAAATCTTGATAACTCAATCTAATGCCAAGTTGCAATGCAAAATTATCCATTTATCCTTTTCTAGGTTGAATGACCATCCAAGTGAGAAAAAATGCGCACAATTTCTCTCAATCAACATCCCAATTGCTTTCCCACTAACAAATTGTGCTTTTGTTGAGACTTTCAATTTGAAAACCATTATCATCAATTCCCCCCTCTGTTAGTTGAAAGGAGACACCATAACCATCTGCATTTGTTTTGAACTCCCCCCCTTAAGATGTAGGAGAGTTTCACCATTGTACTCCCCCATTCAAGCACATTAGAGTACCATCTTCTTTTCACTATTGAATGCAATATTTTTATTCATGACAGATTGAATTCTTCGATAAAACATATATAATTGTTTAATTGTTGACATCTACTCCCAAGGATCAATCCATGCATAATTAATCTTCAATTTGGCTGGTTTTTTTCATTGCAACATCTCTTTGACGAGTGATTCTTCCTGCCACAATGGTGACATGGATGGAGATCAAAACAATGATCTTCCATATGACAGTTCTTTGAAAATGTTGACATTTTAGTCTTCCTTCAACTTTCTCATTGATTTTTGATGTTTCCTGATTAGGAAATCTTCCACTGATGAAATTGATTGGTTTTGAATAATTAGGAACATGTAAGTTGTTGTTATCTTTGTCATATCCTAAACCAAATTGATTTTTGTTGTATTGAATTTCTTCCCATGGTTTGATTATTTGCTTGGAAATTTGAGCTTAATCATGCACAACTTCTACACTTGAAGTTATATCACTAAGTGGCTTGGATTCAACATTTGTTGTATTGTTAAATGGCTTAGAAACATGACCCTTCTACACTAGCTCATCTCATTGTAGTTGTGACTCAAGTTGGAGAAACTCAATGGTCTCATGTGCACAATGTAGATGCATTTTAATATCAACAAGAGTGGCTTTGTTGATTTTCATTGTTTCCTCAATAGTGGATAGTATCATAGTGTTCAGAAAATCTAATAATTGAATACTTGTATCCATTCAAACTCGCTCACTTGAACTCTTGAACTCGCTCACTTGCATTTCATCCTCACTTTATTTTCACTTTAACAAGACGAGGGTGTCAATTGCCATTGAAAATGCACCCAAATTAATATTTTTTACAATGTAATGAGTAGATGACAAGTTTAAATTACTTCTTCAACCCCTTACTAATTATAAATTAATGATTCAATCAAGGCTTAGGTTTCGGGTTCAACCAAAGATGCACCCAATACAATTTCATACAAAATATTATGATTTATAGGTTATAATACAATTCAATTTTGATTTGACCTACTCTCTTACAAATTTTACTATTGACTACTTACAAACTTCTTCCTACCAAAACTCTCCCACACAAAATTACTATCCAAATATTCAAACAAAATGTACCCTTATTAATCCATTATTATAAATATTTAAAAATAATTTTATAATCCACTTTATCCCTCCAAAAGCTTTACTTTAGGATACCTTTTTAGAATTCTTTTACATGCATCCCATTAAATGATTAAAATAATTTAATTAACTTTATGAAGTCACTTAAAAGTGATATGTTGCCTTTTATATTTTATAGTTTATGAATATAAAAGCGCCATACACCATTCGATTTATGCATGTTATTCATTAGATAGAAAAAGTGATAGGGTACGCAACCATCCACGACCTCTGAGCATTATCATTGAAGTAATCAATGATTATGTTGAGCGCGAGAGTAATGGATTCTATTGAGATTTGAACTCCACGTAGACATGCTTTATGCTATCTAGTTCCACTCAGCTTCAAGAACTCAACTTCACTCAGTTTCAGGCACTTGGCTTCATGTTTTCACACCTTGGCCACTTCTCATATGATTCTCAAACTATAGAGAACTTCACGCAAAATGATGATTGATATTTGTGGGATTTGTTGATGATGCTCTTTAAATATCTTTCGAGTCATAAACCTTCGATTATGCAAATCACCATATTTATTCATGGATGAATCTTGTTGCATCATCAAATATCAGACTCAATGACAAAAAAACAACATCAGATCATGTTAGCAATCCTCTGACGCCTTTCTTAGAGAAGCAAGAATACCACTAGAATTATTATAACGTCATTATTGTGGGCAATACTTACTGTGGATGGATCAAATTGGGTCTCACCTTCATTTACCAGAGAAAAATAACATTTTCAATGAAAATAAGAGAAATTCGTTGAATTCTATAGACTTGAAGGTTGAAATTCCCTACCCACTAGATCCATTGACTCATAGATATGGGTTCGATTGAATTCATTAGAAGAGTGCTAGATCACAACACAATTTTTATTTATGCCAAAAAGGGGCTTCTTGATTCTTACCATATAAGAGTTCCATGAATACCAGATCCACCGTGATTCTGCTAAGCTTCGTTCAACAATTTATTTGTGTCAAAAACGGATTTGTTCGCTAAGCTCACTCATTGCAGGTACATGCTCTTTGCTAAGCTTCTGGTGTTGTCATAGAGCCAAAATCAAATGTCTTTATGCACAAGATCGTTCCAATACTCATCGACCAATAATGACACCACACTTCAACACAGTGACCACACTACGATCCACCAAGCCATATCTCTTCAATGCACAGGTCTCAATACTTCTTCAGCTGGCTAACTTCTCTACACAAGTTTCTAATTCAATTTCACGCAAATCTCACACATTTCTTCTTACATAGACTCAACTCCTTGTAGATTTGGCTTCATGTAGGATGATTTTTCTCCAATGCGGATTCACGCGGTCCAATGCTACAGATCTAGAACAAATACTGTAGATTCAATTTTATTGCTTTATGAAGATTCAATTCAGCATCATACTGATGATTCTTATGCACACATAGATCCCCACGTTGCATCTATTATGAAACCAGCTCACAAAAGGATAGAAAAGAAAGATCAACACCTTAGAATTCAGCCTCTTCGAGGTGTCAACCTTACATTACGAAATGAACAATTCTTCGATGATACAAATGATAAGATATCATTTCTATATATAGGAGTCTAAAGGGTCATAATATAATCAGAGCCGACATAACAATAATAATGTAAGGGCACAATAATAACAATAGTGGGATTCTATGGGGCACAATAATAACAATATGGGGACTATGTGGGCATAAAAATATAATAATGGGGTTACACTAATAACAATAAGGGGTTACACTAGTAGTATAGGGGCCTAACATGCCCCTCTCCTTAAAAAAGTGTTTTTCTTAACGCTTGAGTAGTTTTGGATGCTTCTGTATAAAATCCTTGTCCTCCCATGTGGAATCTTCAGCGAGCAAGTTCTTCCACTTAATGAGATACTCTGAAATTAATTGATTTCGTAGCTATCAGGTTCTTTCTTCTGTGACTGCTCTAGGTTCCAATATAATTTTTCCTTGATATTCAAGTTCTAGGAATATTGTTTGAACTGGGATCTTCTCATTAGGTAAGGTCGCCATTTCTCAAGTGCATGTAGTCTTGTCAATATTTCCTTCTCATAAATAGCTTTGTGTAAATACTTTCTTTTGATTGGACGACTTACGAAAGCAATGGGTCTTTCTTCTTACGTTAAAACATCACCAATTCCATTTCCCAAGGCATTACATTCTAGAAAAAAATGTTTTTGTGAAGTTTGGTGTAGCTAAGATCTGTGCTTGGCACATTGACTCTTTAAGATGTTCAAAGGCCTTCGTTTCTTCTGGGGTCCATGAAAATGCATCTTTCTTAAATAATGTTGTTTTCAGAATGCCTTCAGTCTTCATTCTGATTTATTGATATCCTGAACAAAGATCCAACTTGGTGAAGTAAATTAATCCATGCAATTCATCCAATAATTCATCAATGACAGCAATGGGAAAGTTATCTTTAATAGTGAGCTTGTTGAGCTCCCTACAATCTGGACACATGCAGCATGACCCTTCCTTCTTGTGCACCAATACTATTGGAGCATAGAAAGAACTTTGACTAGGTTGAATTATACCAGCCTCTAGCATTTCTGCAACCATACGTTCAATTTCACTCTTTTGGTCATAGGGATATCTATAAGGCCTGATGTTTGGAGGAACACTTGTCGGAATCAAATGAATAGCATGATCTTGATCACGAATAGGTGGGAGGCCTTTGTGAGCCTCAAATACCTTGGAATGATTATCCAAAAAGTTTTTGAGATCTAGAGAAATAGATGATTTCGATGTGGGAACCTCTAGTGAACATAATTGTGCAATTACACCCTAATGTTCTTTCTTTAGAAGTTTTGTCATGTTGTTAGAGTTGATTATCTTTCCCGATTTCCCTTTGATACCCCTCAATTCAACTTCCTTTACTTCCCAAAAATATTTCAAGAAAAGTTCTTGAAAATTAAAAGCTATTGTACCCAAAGATTGTAGCCATTGGACTCCTAGTACAACATTTTCACCACCCATTGGAATGGAAAGCATTGGACTATTCAAGACATATTTTCCCATGGATAGCTTGATATTATGGTACTTTCCAGAGCAATTTATGGTTCCTCCATTTGCAACCATTACATGACACTCTGGTGCTATATATAGGAAGAAATTCAATTCCTTGGCTATATTACAATGAATAAAATTATGGGTACTACCCAAATCAATCAACACTGTTATATTTTTCTTCTTGATGTGCCCTTCTATCTTGAGAGTTTGAGGAGTGGTAATTCCTACCAATGCATTACAAGATATGGTCAGATTCATTTCTTCTTTCTCTAAGGCTACTTCCCGGTGTATATCCTCTTCTTTTGACGTTTCTTGATCATTTTCTTCCCCCTCTTCACAATCTATGTAAATAATTTCTTCTCAACACACTTATGACCTTTAATGTATTTGCTATCACAATTGTAACAAAGTCCTTTCGTTATTTTTTCTTCCAATTGTTTTTGTGTCAACCTTGTAGGTTGTGGAAGGCTAGAAGAAACAACACTTCCATATTTATAGTTATGAGTTGTAGACTTCCTTGTTTCCATAATTTCACTTTCAATTTTTCTTGCCAACCTGAATGCCTTCTCCAATGAATCAGGTTCCCAAAGATGAACCTCATGTTGAATGTTATCCTTTAAAGTCCCTATGAAGACATCAATCCTTTGCTTCTCTGGAATATAATTTACCCTTATATTCAATTTTTTAAAGTTCTTAATGTGCTCTGCCATTGAACCCTTTTGTTTGAGATTTATCAATTGGCTAAAGAGGGTGTTTCTCTTTGTATCCTCATAATGTGCTATCATTTCCTCTGTGAAAATTGACCACGTGATAAGTGGTTTACGAGAACAAAACCCTTAATACCATAAAAATTGATTCGGTTCAAAATATAAAGATGCAATACATACCTTTTGTAACAGTTGCACCTCATGTAGATCAAAATATTGCTCCATCTGTAGTATCCAATTTATCGGATCTTTGCCATCAAACTTCCTCATATCACTTTTCTTGATTTTAGGATCTCGATCTTGAAATGACTATAACTTTGTAATTTTGGACCTTCCATTTCTGAAATTACTACCTATGGTAGCCCTCTACATCCGCTTTCCAATGTTACCAGCCTGAGCGAAATTGGATTCTCCAATAAATATTTATGCACCATCTCCCAAGATGACCTAATTATATAACATTTTAGAAGAGAGAACTTGTACGAAGTGCCACATGTCATTATTTCAACCTTCGGACCTAAAACCGATACACAGAAATCTACAAGCCATCCTTTGTCTGAAACTTCTTACAAAACTTCAATCTAATGCTCAGAAGGAAATTTGTGACGATTTTCCCAAGGTCATCTATTTGGAATGTAAGTTGGGGGCCTACAAAAACCCTAACTGTCTTGGACCATATCACCGAAAATATAGTGAAGAAAAATCTGAAATTTGGGCCTAAGATTCACCAATATTGCGGCGCAAATGGGTTTTAATTTTAGAATCTAAAACTTTGTAGAAAAAAATTATAGCGAAAATGTCATGATGACCTGTTTGAGATGGAATTATGGAGCTTGCAAAAACCCTAACTTCCTCAGATCATATCTCCGAAAATATAGTGAGACAAGATCTGAAATTTAGACTCAAGGTTCACTGATATCACAACTCAAATGGGTTTTTTTTTAGCTTCTCCAACATTTCATAACAACAATTATAGCGACAATTCTACAATGGCATGTTTGGAGCAGCAAAACCCTAGAATCCAAAGCTCTGATACCAAATGTTATGAAACCAACTCACAAAAAGATAGAAAAGAAAGATCAACACCTTAGAATTTAGCCTCTTCAATGGGGCAACCTCCTTTACATTACACAAATGAACAATTCTTTGATGATACAAATGACAATACCCTCTTTCTATATATAGGATTCTAAGGGGTCATAATATAATTAGAGCCGACATAACAATAGTAATGTTAGGGCACAATAATAACAATAGTGGGACTACATGGGCACAAAAATATAATAATGGGGTTGCACTAATAACAATAAGGGGTTGCACTAATAGTATAGGGGCCTAACATCATCATCCACATGCAACTCTTTCTTCAGACCAAAGGCATTAATTTGGTATATTCTGACCAATTCAAACCACACTCTCAAGCTCTTGTTACAATGTTCTATGAACATAAACATTCTAGGGCACAATGCTTTCATAACTATGCACAAAAAATTAGGTCCATAGAATAATCAATGATTTGATACCAACTTGGATTAAAAAAAATTAAGCCTAATTATATATTCAGAAATAATAATGATACATTATTAACCCAATACATGAGGCCTAGTAATATAGAAATGTGGTTCCCATAACAAATTATCAATTTGGCTAATTGGTTGAATCTTCTCCATAAATTTCTCCACAATATTTCCATGAATATCTTCACAAATATCTTAGCTAATTTTCTCTGATCTCCATCCCTAACTTCTCTCATTATCCTCATCTTTGGTCATATGTAGACTTCTAGAGTAAGTCTACTTTTATGATTAATAATTTCATTATTTCATTATTTTGTGAATACTTGGACTTATTGATTATTTATGTGAGTATGAGGCAAACATTATTAGTGTGACTACAGTCTTTTTCTTTAGGTTTTGTGCCTGTGACTGGGGAATCTTTCTAGAGTCACGTGGTTCCTAGGAGTTCAATTCAACTCATCACCTATTCAAGTTGGCCAAGGCTTATCGTTGAGAAGCTTTCATAACTTCTTGTCCTCCTGAGTGTCTACATTCATCCTCTTAGCAACTATCTTCATCCTATTTATACTAGATCACTTGAGAGGGTGAGGCTAGCTGGAGATTTTGGGATCCAAATTTTATGGTTTAGCATCAGATTTTTGTTGTGAGAGATAGATTTTGTGAGGTTTATGTTACTAGAGCCCTTGTTTTCCATGGATATTTTCTCATTACAGTGGGGAGAGTTTGTCGGATCTTGGAGAGGTTACCTGGAGCGAAGGTATATTTGTATCTTGATTTTGGATTAATAGAAATACATGTTCCTTACCTGTATTTACATGTTTGCAACATTTACATATATTGTTTCTATGGTATTTTGAGTTGACGATTTTCTGAGGAAGATCACTTGTCATCCTTGAGTGTTTATGGTCATGTGCAGGCATTGAGATTGAGTGTGAGTGAAGAATATCGTTCGAGTGGAGCATTGGGACTCTGTAATGAAATAAAAACCCTTCACCAACCTATGAAGAGGCATAGTGCAAGCTCTTTTATTTATAACATCTAGAACTACTTGTATGTTGCATGTGTGAGCATTGGGTTGGAGATTGATTTGTTTATAAATTAGCCATTTTTCCTTTTGTTGTTAGGTAATCCTTTTCAGACTGAGGATCAAAGAGCAATAGATCCTTGCATGTAAAATTCATTTCAATGGAAGTGATGCTTCCAAGGAGAGGAAAAGGAGCTATGAATTTTACATTCAAGGAGATATTGCTCCATGATCCTCTATCTGAAAACGATCACCAGACAATAAAAGGAAAAATGGCTAATAGATAGATAGATACATCTCCAATCCAATGCTCACACATGTAGCATATAAGAAGTTCTAGATGCTATAAATAAAATAGCATGCACCTAGCCTCCTCACAGTTCAGTGAAGGGTTTTGAGTTCTTTGTAGAATTCCAACGCTCACTTCGAACGATGTGTTTCGTCCATAGTTGATCTCAACACCTACACACAACCATCAACACTTAAGGATGAAAAGTGATCTTCCTCAAAAGATCGTCAACTCAAAAAACCATAGAAACAATATATGTAATTGTTGCAAACATGTAAATAAAGGGAAGGAACATGTATTTATATTAATCGAAAATCAAGATACAAATATACCTTCGCTCTAGGTGTCCTCTCCAAGATTTGGTAGAGTCTCCCCACTATAATGAGAAAAGATAAATGGAAAACAAGGGCTCTAGTAGCATAAAACTAACAAAATCTATCTCTAATGACAGAAATATGATAAAGAGAGTTCCTAAGAGGATGAATGTAGATACTCAAGATGACAAGAAGTTATGGAAGATTCTCAATGATAAACCTTGGCTAGCTTGAATATGTGATGAATCGAACTGGTCTCCTAGGAACCATGAGACTCTAGAAAGATTGCCCAATGGTAGGCACAAAACATGAATAAAAAGACTATAGTCACACTGATAAGTTAATCTACAAGGGACTGAAAGGTGCCAGACACTCTGATAAGACATCATCCATGCGATTGGGTGTCATGACTAGAAAAAAGAAGGTGTCAGGCCCAAAAAAGGGTCAATCAACATGATTTCTTAGAGGCACTAACCCTAGAGATAAAAATAGGTTGATAACAAATTCCTCTTATGTATGAGGTCAAAAGACAACTTGATGACCAAAATACATTATGAAAGAGCTCAGAGGTCAAAATAGGAGTGAGGAGACAAAGACAAAGACTCGTATTAGAAGACATTAGAGCTGAAGTCTCATCTGTGCTAATAACATCCCCAAGGCAGGCATACCCATGCTCGGTCACAAGAAGATACTAAACATGGCTGCAAAAAAATACACTGTAGATCCATGACATGAAATGCTAGATCATGGCCATGAAGACATAGATAGTGGATCCATGTGACTCAATAGATAGAGCATAACCACCAGTAGATACAATGTGGATATATGTCATAGTATACACTAGTAGGACTATGGACACATGGCAGAGAGAGAAGTGTCTCGGATACTCCTCAAAGTACATATATGATACATAACTCCAATGCAACCTCAGAAGGATGCCATATAAGAGTGAGATGTTCCTAAGCTAGGGTCTTCAACATAATCCTAATGGTACAATCTAAATCATGTGAAAAATGAGTTGAAGTCGAACATGGTAGAAACTGCATGATTACCAGTCAATAGGGTAAACTAGTAAGATGCGAGGGAATCCACCAATGAGGAATATGGACCCCAAGGTACCTAGTACAATCCACCAAGGTGAATAGATGAGCTGATGTCAAACACTAGTAAACTCGAACAATTATAAGCCAGTGATGTAAACCCATTGTCGATCGCGAGGAAGACTGCTAATGAGGTCAACAAGCTCCAAGGTATTATTGGTTCCTAGATCAAGCCCTTGGATAATGATCTGAGGTCGACATGATAAGATTCATTGAAGGAGGGCTTTGATGTATCCCCCATCAATTGACATGAAACAAACCAGGATGATGTAATTTATGGATGAAGTCATGAAGCAATGAAGGACAACTTACACAAGGATGGTCGACTATAGGCTACTGCAGATGGCTGTGACAAGTTGAGACTTCCCTTGATCACATAGTAGTATGACATAAGAGAGAATTGGAAGTATGACTAAGGAGCACCATGTGATATTATGCAATGATGCAGGAGGAATGGAGGCATGATCCATATGACTAGAAGAGTAACCAACCAGAGGAGTAGAAAGACTAATATGTATGGTATGACTCCTAGGCAAGCTAAAACCCAACTATGAGATAATGAAACAGACAAGTTTCATATTCAAGGGAAACACTATTAATGCTTCCATTTTGATGACTAATTGTGATTGATGTTCCCGTCCCTTTTTCTTTTTAAAAGTTCGTTTTTCGTAAGTTTGTCTCCCAAGCCAAAAAAAGAGATAAAAGGATACAAGGGAGAACCTTCTAGCCACAGTAGACTAGAGTATTCATTTTTCATAACTAATATATCCTAGTCCAGAATAGGCCCTAAACTGATATTGGGTAGATGACCCTTCAGGGACTTTTACGAGCATGAAGGAGACAAGTTCACTCAAAAATATTTTCTAAATTAAGGAGCCTAAAAAGAGCTTAAAAGAAACTCCTCTTGGAGGAATGAGTGGTATATAGGATAGCAAATAGTTCCAGTAATGATGGAACTACGCATGAGATAATGATGACAAGAGGTTGGCTAATAATACCACTCATCGTAGTGGTTCCTCAAGAAAGTGTAAAAAACAAGTGAAAGCAGATGATAGGCCAAGCAGATAATGGTGATGGAATGAAGAAACCAATGCTCATCACACAAAAATAGGCTGATAAAAAATGACAATCATAAGGGATAAAGTGTGGAATCCTCTAGGGTTATGACCAGAAATATAACGAAGAAGAGGACATTAGGCTCAAATTCTAGGTCATGGCTAGTCAGAAGGATGGATTCCAAAAAGGAATAAAAATGATTACATGGACACCAATACGAGAAAGATGCTAGCTAGGGTATCCATGACCAAGTAAGCTCTACTGTCAAGCGACAACATGCATAAAAAGGAGTGGCTAAATTTGCAACTTGGTGGGGATAGACCTAAAGCATAAAAATGGCATTGACAATAAAAAAGAAATAGAGATGGAAACAATTACCTACCCTTATATGCCAAGAAAGGAAACATACATTAGACCCAGTGGATACCATAATAAAAATGTCATCCTATTCTTTAAAAACCATCTAGAAAGACTAGACCTATGGTTAAATCACATAAGGAAAGAAATAAAAAATGGATGAGGTAAAAATGGGACAATATATGTATATATATATATAGTTTTATAAAAAAAATTGGTTTTTTTTGTGTAAATAAGGCATGCAAAGCATTTATCACACACCAAACCAAAAAATAGATAAATCATCACACTCCTATGTACAATATATACAAGCACATCACAATCCAATAGGTCATGCTAAAGGGTGGCCATAGCTAGGCACATGCCAAGGGTTTCTATACACAAACTCATGGAGGGTAAGGGGACCATATGGCTCATTAATGTCAGAACATGCCAAAGAAAATCAAACTGCCCAATCCGGAAAGGTTGACCATGCGAGGGACATTCTGACATAGTCACACTCTCAACATTAACCTAAGGACATAAGGGAGGATCAAGACATAAAGGGGGTACAAGACGCTCATCAACAAGTAGTAAGAAGTTGGACAAGTCATTGGCAAGTTCAGTAGTAGAAGCCCAAGACTTGACTCGGTCCAAGGTTGGCACTTACAAGGAGGGTCGAGGAGATTCTCCCTGAATCATTCCAAGATTTATGTTTCCAAGCTCTGCTTGTTCCGAATCGAGGAGACTAGAGGAAAAAAGAGTCGTAACCTCCCAAAGATTATCAACAGATAGATCCATGAACTCTAAGATGACTAGCTAGGGGGGTTTGTCATCGAGGGAGTCATGTCAAACAGGTGGAGTGATGGCTCATGTGGGGAAAGGAACCTAATGATATTCCATATTAGGATAGAGTTTCCTACCAGCGTCGAGAGGTACTGATGGGGCTATCAGAGGGGAAATTTCTTCCACAAAATGTGGCAGAGAATTCTCACTACCTTGATCAACTTCCATAAGAGAAGGTGAAACCACCCAAGGATCAGGAGGTATTTGGGGTCCACAGGTGTTAGAAGAGATCACAGGAATAGAATATTTAGAGGATGATAAAGGAATGTCGAGTGAGGGTAATTGAGGAAAAAAACCCATAAGGGATGAACTTTTGAACAACCCCACACCAACACTTTCGAATTGACTAGGGTTATCTCCCACAAGTGGTACTAGATTCCTCATAGTGGAAATTTGGGCTGATGGAACATAATAGTCAAGATGGTAAATAGTGACAATATTACCTTCACGTGGGAAGAAAAGTATAAGAAAGACATATGAGACAACTATGTTCATGGCATCAAACCACCTATGACTAAGGAATAAGTTATAATCCATAGTGACATCATTGAATTCAACGTCGACATAAATAGTTTTACCTCCTAGATCAATGGAACACTTGGGAAGAACCCCCTTAGGTAAAACAATTATATCCATCAAAGGCTTGAAGAGGAGTGTTAGAGTTAGCAAGCACTGGAGAGTCGAGAGCCTTCCAGCATGATGCTGACATGACACAAGTAGAAAAACCTTCATCCACCAAAGTGAGATTAATATTCTTATGTAAGATACGCACACAAATTTGAAAGGTGATCTAGTGGGAAAGCCAAAAGGAAGCCTTGTCAACATTGAATATGATGAGGTTCTGTTAAGCTATGGTATGTTCTATGCTTATAACAGTTTACTTCTTTTTCTTATTATATTCCATAGATTAGTAATCACATGTACGTAAAGAAAAGTGTAGATAGAACATCAAACAATCGACAGAAAACAAGCCAAGACAAGAGACACAAGATGTGGCGGCTAGCCAGGAACAAACCCCACAATGTGTGGGGAAACCCTTTGATCAAATCTTATTTTATCTTCAATAATTCAGTAGAGAGAAATAGTACAATAAATCTGATTTATATTAGCAGCAGCAAACCCTAGATCAACAACATCAACATTAGCGGCTTCATCAGCAAACTAGGGAAGACGATATCTTACAAACTGACGTCGGATCGGCTTGATTCCACAACCAAAAGTTGCATCTTTTAGAGGAGGTTCAGATGAACCTACAACACAGTTCAGATGAGGAGATCTTCTAGTCCACGCAGGTCAAACTTCACTTCTGCAGTTGCAGCTTCAGTTTCAGCAGCTTCCTTCAAATTAGGGTAGTCGATATCTTGCAAACCGTCTGTCAAATTTACTTGATTCCACCACCAAAAGTTGTAGCTTTCAGAGGAGGTTAAGATGAACCTACAACATAGTTCAGATGAGGAGATATTCTAGTCCACGCAGGTCAAAATTTACTTCTGCAGTTGCAGCTTCAGTTTCAGTAGCTTCCGGCTTCACATGTGTGAGGGAGAGACCCTTTTCTGTGCAGTAGAGAAGAGATTTTTTTTCTGCGCAAGTAGAGAGAGAGAGAGATGTGATGAGATGAGTGAGTCTAAATGAGGAAAAGTCCTTCTATATTTATACCCAACGTTGGTGTTTGAATAGATGCGACTGTTGGGCTTCTAAGCCTACATGAGTTGTAGGTCGACTTGATAATAATTCCATAATCAAAATAAATTCAAATCTCCATGAATACTTATCGGAATCAGATGATATTTATATCAATCCTACACCTCTCGATGAGAGGAATCTAATAAGAATATTATCAACCATGAATAAGATGATTCACATGAAGTTTTTCCCTAGTTTCCAATTTTAACACTCCCTCCCAACTAGGGATAACTTCATCTGCAATCTATCTATCAGACGTTACTATTCATCCATCAAATGCACTGCCCTGTACAACCTGACCCTTGCCCTACTCTGCTCTATTCTACCTATTTTTCTTTGTCTTGTTCTACCCTGTACTGATCTTTGTTGTTCTACTTTGTTCTGCTCTACTCTTGCATTGTTCTATTCTGCTCTGCTTTTTTTCGAATTATGAAGAAGAAGAAATGATCGAGGATGTATCATACTAACTCAAAGTCAGTCTCAGAGTATGTAATATTGGTCCCAGACTAGTCTCAACTGACCCGAAGTCAGCGTCATAGTATGTACAACTCCTACTACTGGTCCTAGACTAGTAACATCCTCCACTGACTCAAAGTTAATCTCAAAGTGCGTACCACTGGTCCCAGACCAGTCTCAACTGACCCAAAGTTAGTGTCATAGAATGTACCACTCCAACCACTAGTCTCAGACCAGTATCACAGTCTCAAAGAGTCTAACACTAGTCCCAAACTAGTCTCAACTGACCCGAAGTCAGTGTCATAGTATGTACCACTCTCACTGGTCCCAGACCAGTACTGCACTGACACGAAGTCAGTCTCAGAGTATGTACCACTGGTCCCAGACCAGTCTCAACCGACCCGAAGTCAGTGACATAGTATCGTACAACTCCTACCACTGGTCCCAGACTAGTATCATTGATCCCATACCAATGGAGGTCATCCTAGTGTAGGGAGTACGATAGATACAATGATGCATCCCTCGGTACTACTATGGTCCCTAACTTCATTTCCCTGCTCATTGATCAGATGAGAGGTACTTCCCATGAGTCCCAGACTGCATGGGTAGGATGCCTCGACAGGAGAACTAATAAATCCTATCCTCATAGGAGAACACATCAATCCTTCTACAATCGCCATGGAGAACACATCAATCTAGGCCTCCATGGAGAACACATCAATCCAGGCCTCACAGGAGAACACATCAATCTTGCTACAATCGCCATGGAGAACACATCAATCTAGGCCTCACAGGAGAACACATCAATCCTACTATACAGAAGAGCAAATCATCCTGTACCACAAGAGAGTGAATCATCTTGTCCCACAAGAGAGTGAATCATCTTGTTCTAGTGGGCACCACCAGGGGAGGGTGAGTCACCCTGTGGTCGCATGTTGCTCCAGTAAGAACTAGAAGCCCACAAAGCTCCCAGAGCTCAATGTATGAAACATGCAGGACCCTTGTACAAGGGTTTCTTGATGACTCCAAGTCGTTTGGGAAAATCATAGATTAGATCTTTCCTCGAGGCTTTGACAAGGTGTATCAACCTGTACATCATCTTAATGCAATGGAGCCTCCTTGCTCATTGACTTACCATATCCCAGATGATGTCTATTTGCTGGAGCAATCGAGGAATACGGGATTCCTCAGTAATTGAATCCCACCTCTGGTTGTTATAGAGAATCATAGTAGTATGTGTTCAAACAGCTCATTGAAGAGTTTTCCCAACCAGGCAGCTTCATACAAGATCATACTCATCGGTATGTATCTAGTCTCAGCAATGGTTATGGCAACCGACTTTTTCTTCTTGCTCATCCATTATATCGAAGCAAAATCCAAAGAGAAATAGCACTAAAAAGTGCTCGAGTGATACTCCACACTACCTGCCTAATTAGTATTCGAATAATCATGCAGTTTCATATTTCTGGCAGTGTATCTCAATCCATGAGAGATTGTGTCCTGAAGACATCTCAGAAGATTCTTGGCACCAATCTAGTGAGGCGCAACCAAATAGAGCTCACAATTCTAACTGCAAAACATATGTTCGAACGGAGTTTTACCAAGAGCATCAACGCAAATGAGTTTTTGAAACTCAAAGGCATTTCCCAAATTTGGTCTGACATCACTACCATATAACTTCTGAAAGTTAAGATCATCGAGGTAGTCACAGGCTTGCAGTCCACCATACCAAATATTTTCAGAATATTCACCACATATTTTCCTTGAGACAGGAAAATCTCCCTTGGCTTCTGCCACATTTCAAGTCCTTGGTTGTTCATTTCAAATTCAAAAGCCAACTCCCTCTTACATTTGTGAATGAGAGGGTATGCACCTGTTAGAAAGAGGTCATCCACGTATAGCACCAGTCTGAGAGGTTTGTCATCTTCAACCTTAAAGTAAAGGTTAGGATCGGCTTCACTCCTAGTGAATCCCAGCTTCATCAAGTAGCTATCGATCCTCCCATACCATGCTTGGGGTGCTTGCTTCAGCCCATAGAGAGCCTTCTTCAACCTGCATACATGATATTTTCAATCATAAATCTCAAATCCTTCGGGTTGCTCCACATAGACCTCTTCTTTGATCGAACCGTGCAAGAACGCAGTTTATCCATCTAATGTAGGTTCCATCCTTGTGAAGCCACCAGGGCTATGATCAAGCAGATGGTCATATATCTAGCAACAGGTGCAAATATCATAGTCTATACCTTCCTTCTAGGAGAAACCACGTGCAACAAAATGAGCCTTATACTTTTTCGTACTTCCATCTGCTGCATACATTATCTTGTAAAGCCATTTTCAAGTAACAATTGTCTTGTCCGGGGTCTGGGAATTACTTCCCAGACATCATTCTCCATAATAGACTCATATTCTATGGTCATAGCATCCTTCCACACTTGATGATTGATGGCATTTGAGAATGATGAAGGCTCATTTTGTATGATCGTGCTCATGATGGTCAAGTACCCTGATGCCTGTTAGGTTTCTTACTTTGACAGAAGGTTCCTTGGGGTGCAGCATGTCCTTCAGCATCATCAAGTATCCCCCTAAGCCATGAAGGCCTCTTCCTAGAAGAGGAAGGCTCATGTGGACGAGGATCAATCGGGTCCATGGGTTCTTCTACATCAGGCATTGATTCATCATCCTTTTCTTTTGGTTCCCTAGTGTCAGCTTCTTGAGAGTTCCTCAAAATCAGAAGATTGTCCACCTTGCTGAGAGCCATATCTTCGTCAAAGGTGACATCATGACTAATCACGACTTCTCTTTGATCGGCTACATAGATTCTATAGCCTTTAGTATTTTCACCATAGCCCATGAAAATTCCTTTCTTTCCAGATGCATCCAATTTATTTCTTTTCTCTTTTGGCGCATGAAAATATACAAGGCTTCCAAAAAATGAGAAAAATCAAGTTTCTTACCGGTGAACATTTCTTTAGGATTCTTGGAACCCAATGCTTAATGAGGGCATCGATTTTGTACATATATGATGGTGTTTGTAGTTTCAGCCCATAGAAACTTCGAAAGTCTTTGATCATGTAGCATGGCCCGAACAGCTTCCATAAGCGTACGGTTCTTCCTTCCCACCACACCATTCTGCTTAGGAGTATGTGATGTAGAAGTCTCCCTGTTAATGCCAACCTCAGGTATGCCTGAATGAACCAACTTTAATATATCGAAGGTCTTGCTTTGTCTTGAGGGGAATGGTCCCCTTTTGAGCTTTCCTTCGGCACATCCTGGACATATGCCTTCTTTCTCTACTCATAATTCGGGCATCCCTGTCACCATTTGTCTTACACTGAGTAGAGCTTTATAATGAAGGGGGGCAAACTTCTGATGCCAAAGTTCGGACTAAAGAGATGTGTCATAAGACATGATACCTAGCAGACTTCCATCGACCTGATATAATGAATCAACACGAAACCCAAGAGTAAAGGCATCTTTAACATTATTTTTCGATACACGTACCTTGTCATCGCTAAAGGTTACCTTGTAGCCTTTGTCTTCCACTGTCGAGATGGACACTAGGTTCTTTTTGAGGTCAGGTGCATTTAATACATCTTGGAATTTCTAGCCTTCTTGAATGCTTGTCCTCTTCCTTGATTCCCAACTCTTCTCTTACCTTTGCTATTGAATTTTTCATTCCTTGATTGCCATCAGAGGGATTTTGATCATCATCCTAGTGTGAGTCCTTTCTATCAGGGCACTCCCTTGCATAGTGACCTACTTAATCGCATATGTAACATCATCCTTTTCCTCCACCCTTAGGTCCAGCCTTTCCTTTTGACTTAGTCCTGAAATTATTTCTTTTCTTAGCATGAGAAGAAGAGGCAGCAGGAGGACCTTTAGGCATGGGAATTTCTTGCTCTTCTACCCTTGTTTCTTCCTGAATGCATCTAGCCATTAATTCCTTGAGACCAGGAATTACATAGTTGTTCAAAAGAGTAGTCCTGGACACGTACCATTCAGATGGTAATCCTCCAAGAGTCATGAGTGCCATTTCTCTGTTAATAATAGTCTCCCCAAAGGATAGGAGATCATTCTTGATCTCGGTGATTCTTAAGAAGTATGCTTGCATACTCTCATTTTTACCCTTCTTGATTTTCCTCAGTTTATTTATAAGAAACAAGACTTGATTTGCATCATTAAATTTAAATAAACTCACTAGTCTATCGTAGATTTCCTTGGAGGTGTCCAGTTCAAAGATGTAGGCCACCAAGTGCTTGTCGATAGAGTCCCAGATGATCTTCTTTGTTTTGACTTCTCCATTTTTCCATTTGTTCCAGGCAACAGTAGATGCATTTGATGGAGGCTCAACAATATTGCCTCTTACATGGTCCAACACTCCTGGATCTTCTAGGGTTAAATCGATAGACATCTTCCATCCGTGATATTCAACTTTCTCACGGAGCTTGTCTTCGGCAGGAAAGAGTGTTGAGGACCCCATAGTTCTTTTAGGATAGCCTTGCCAATCTTCTCTTCAGTGATTGCTCTTGCTCTTGCTCGGGTTTTGTCTTCACCTCAACTCCGATACCATGTTAAGTTATGGTATGTTCTATACTTATAACAATTCACTTATTTTTCTTATTATATTCCACAGATTAACAATCGCATGTACGTAAAGTAAAGTGCAGATAGAACATTAAACAATCGACAGAAAACAAGCCAAGACAAGAGACACAAGATGTGGCAGCTAGCTAAGGACAAACCCCACAATGTGTGGGGAAACCCTTTGATCAAATCTTATTTTATCTTCAGTAATTTAGCAGAGAGAAATAGTACAATAAATCTGATTTATATTAGCAGTAGCAAACCCTATATCAGCAACATTAGCATTAGCAACTTCATCATCAAACTAGGGCAGATGATATCTCACAAACCGACCGTCAGATCGGCTTGATTCCACCACCAAAAGTTGCGGCTTTCAAAGGAGGTTCAGATGAACCTACAATGCAGTTCAGATGAGGAGATATTATATTCCACGCAGGTCAAACTTCACTTCTACAGTTGCAACTTCAGTTTCAACAGTTTCCTTCAAACTAGGGCAGTCGATATCTTGCAGACCGTCCATCAGATTGACTTGATTCCACCACCAAAAGTTGTGGCTTTGAGAGGAGGTTCAGATGAACCTATAGTGTAGTTTATATGAGGAGATATTCTATTCCACGTAGGTCAAACTTTACTTCTGTAGTTGCAGCTTCAGTTTCAGCAGCTTCCGGCTTCACATGTGTGAGGGAGAGACCCTTTTCTGCGCAGTAGAGAAGAGACTCTTTTCTGTGCACTAGAGAGAGAGAGAGATGTGATGAGATGAGTGAGTCCAAATGAGGAAAAGTCATTCTATATTTATACACAACATTGGTGTTTGAATAGATGCAACTATTGGGCTTCTGAGCCTACATGAGTTGTAGGTCGGCTTGATAACAATTCCATAATCAAAATAAATTCATATCTCCATGAATACTTATCGGAAATGGATGATATTTATATCAATACTACACCTCTCGACAAGAGGAATCTAATAAAAATATTATTAGCCTTGAATAAGATGACCCACATGAAGTTTTTCCCTAGTTTCCAATTTTAACAGGTTCGAGTCAGAAGGATCTACTCCACGACTCGTAGACAAAAAGGCCTTGCGTTGTTGGGGACAACTTTGCAAAACCTCTAGGGAAGACATGTCATAAGGATAATGGGAAATATATTTAACAATACTTTAATGTTGAGTGGTCCAAACAGAGGGATTGTGTGTTTCCTTATGGAAGACACCTTTGAAGGGGTGATAAACAGGTTCCACAAATCTATCTAATGTGAGAGGTCTAGTGGAAGTAGGTGGAGCGAGGGAGTCCTTAGGAGAATAGCTTGACTCAGGAACATCATATGACTTGGCTCCTATGGTAACATTAATGTCTTCTTTACACATGATGACATATGAACTATTGGTGGGGTTGAATAATGGCCCTTTGTTTCCCCCTTGTGGAGGTGGAGGAGGTTGTGCAACCATTTTTTGTTGAGGTTGTGCAAGAAATGCATGAGTTAAAACAATAGGTTTTTGGGTAGATTTTTGTGGTGTAAGGAACCTATGAACTTCATCCATATGAGGTAATTCATGAGTAATATGTTCACCTTGACAAATTTTACAACAGAATTTAATCTTTCGAATCTCGATGGTGCTCACTAGTACCCCCTCCCTGATTTCGAGGATTTTGTTGAGAGTCCTAAGCAGTTTGATTTCTATATTTATTCTTCTTATTATTCTTTTTACCACCAAGTTGTTGGTTTTTCTTAGGTGTTGTAGAATTCATCGTAAGAATTTTGGTGGACTGCTTAAAAGAAGATGAATTTGTAGAGTGATACACACTTGTAGGGGCTTGTGATGTAACAATAAATTGCCCAAGTTGAGCAGAAAGTTGGTTCACGGAATTGAAAATGAACCCAATCACACCATCAACATGTGGGCCAGAAGCAAGTTTTGGTGGGTCGATGGAAGCGCTAGGAGAATTAGGAAGAACTTCATATAGCGTGCCCGATTGCAAATGAATCAAATCGAGTTAGTGGGAAGATAGAATAGCTTACTCCTTGGTAATGGCTCAGAACATAGAAAAAACCTTGGAACTTGAGGTCTTAGAGATCAAATGAACCATTTGCATAAAATATCATGAAGAAGCTTAGTCCTAACCAACCTCTTGCGACGACGCAACTTGTGAATATGGTTAGAGATTAGGGTGGCATCATCTTGTTTAAAGTTTTACAAGAGGTCATAATTGATATCATACCTTGTGGGTAGATGGAAGTGTGTCAAGAAGGTTTGAACTAAAGATGAAAAGTCACCGTAGGATGCTATGTCCAATTCGATGTACCATTTTGCAACATGCCTATTTAAAGTACATTGGAACAAGCAAAGCTTAATCAAATCATCCACTAAAGAATTAGATGAAAACCATAGTTGATACGTGGTGATATGAGTGGAAGAGTGTTCTCTAGACTTTCCTTCAAATTCATGTATGTCAGAAGGTAACTTTGCAGACATAGGTGGGCACAAGGGGTCGAGTCTGATGGGGTAATTGTTCAACTTAGCCAAATTCAGTAAATCGAGAGAAGATAAAAATGGATTATGAACATGGCTGAATAGATCATAGGTAGGAGAAGCACTTGACCAACCTTGTGGTCCCCCCATACAAGGATTTTGATGCATGATTTGTTGGTTAAGGTATGGGTTCACCCTGACATATGGTTGTTGTGAGCCAGAATGGCTGGTGAAAGGATTCTTCCCCTCAAGGAATGTGCCCCCAGGGTTGTACCCATGAGGATAGGATGGACCGACCTGTGTTGTAGCACCAACATAAGGAGAATATGATGTATTAGTGATGACACTAGAAACAAGGTTTCCCCCAAGTAAACTAGCCCCTCCTAGAAAAGTATTGGTAGGTGGCGTCCCTCTAAACAAAGGACTATACCATGCTTGTAACATGCTAGAAGAAAATTTTCCCCAGGATGACCAAGAACAACTAATAATCCCCCACACACATTTCCATAAGTAACCACACCTAACTGAGGAATAAGAATCATTGGTTGAGAAAATCTAGGTGAAAAGACTCCTAACCCTACCGGCTGACTAGGATTAATAATCATAGTCAACATAGATAATTAAGTGGGCATGGAAACAAACAGGAAATTTGTAGGAGAGATAGATGAAACTGGTGGAATTCCCCAAGAATATGTGAAAGTCATGGTCGATGGAGTAGGTAGAGCCACACTGAGTGGTGGAAATGGCAGTTGACACTATTGATGTAAAGGGTAAAGATGTCTCAGGCTCCACCATAGGATATACAAATGACAATGGTAAAAAGGTATAAGAAAGTGTGGAACCATCAGGATTCAACTGCAACAACTCAAGTACTAGTAGATCAATCAAAGGTGGATTGACAGGAGTAGAATAATCATCTACCAAAGTTTCAATGGAAACCAAATCACTACCAGAAGGATCGGGTATAGATTCCAAAACTATGTGTTGATCTAAGTCTTGAGCAGCAACATGAACTCTTCATGCAGAAGTGACAAGTCCATCCCATTCAGCAGGCAATCTATGAAGATGATATGACTAACGAGACTATATTCATCCAAGGTTTAAAATTATAATTTAACACAATTATGTTAGTGAAAACACCCTAAGGAAAAAACTACTGACTCAGACCAAACAACACACACCAGAAAAGTCCTAAGAGGTAGTCACACAAGCAAACAAAATAGAAATAAGTTGGCGGTGGGACAGTTATATTAGTGGCCTGCTTCCCAATATTTTTAGCTGTGAACTCAGTGCAAGTTCCCTTATTAGACATTGGACACCCTCTGAGAGGACTGAGAGAATATGACTAATATCCGTCCCAAGTATAGAGAAGACAGACCCGACCATACACTTGTCTATCAGCCATAAAAATATAGGCCACCAAGGTTACCACCAATAATAATACGTCCTGGAGGGACATTCGTAAGCCAAATTCACATGCAAGGTAATGACACTTAGCCCATAGAGCTAAGATCAAAACTCCCTTGAGAGTTGCCTCCCATGTTTCCCCCAAGTGATACAACAAAATTCTAATAACACAATTTGTAATACGTGCAAATTCTACAATCTGCGTGACCTGAAACTAAGCGAAATGGGGTATGTCACCTTGCATAACCCAAGTGTGACTTAGTGATTGACGCTTCTGTTAGAAGGGCTTCCCAAACTGCACTACTACAAGTGGATTTGTCTACCTACTGTTAGGGTCCTATAATTTATAGGATCTCAAGGTGATTGAGTATTGTATCTTAGGAATCTTATTTTGTAAATACTTGTCTATATTCTAAGGATTTCCAAATGAAAAGAAAAATAGAATAAAAAATTAAAAGAGGGTATAAATAAGAAAAATGAAGAGAAAAAACAAGAGTATTGAAAATATAAGAAAAGATTAAACCCCACCAAAAGAAAGAAAATAAAAAAAGAATAATACTGAAAGTGTTGCAAGTCTAAGTGCCACTACTCATAGTTAGTTTTGCTTCATTACTGTAAAATAAATTTGTGTGTAGTTTGTTCAAAATGCCATAGTCACTAGTTTTAGTTTAATAATACAGTGTAATCATGATTAAAATTTTTTAAATTTCTGTGAATTATTTAGAGAATAAAGTTTTACCCAACATTTTAATATAGGTAAATCATTAGTTAGGTAGAAAATGACATTGATCCAACCGTTTAATCTGGGTCAATAGGAGAAATAAGGGATAGGTTAGATAGTTTTTTTCATTATGCATAAAAGAAAATAAAATGGGTTTGCTAGTATAAGTGCACCCTGGAGACAAAAATAAAATGCTAGTCTAGCTATGGGTAGGTAGATTAGGTGATTTGGTAAATATTGCCTATATAAATTTTGTCCCAAGTTTGAGGATATCATGAAAGTTCAGAATATGAATGATGGGATAAAGTATTTCAAAATGTTTCATTATTCATCCCTTATCCTAAGTTCAAAGGAGAAAAATGTGTGCTAGGAAAAAAGTGCTTTATATATTACATTTTCCCTTAGCCTAAGTTCGAAAATAAATATCAAAGTGCAAGTGGATAAATTTTGTTTGTCATTTATGGATAAAGTGCAACCATTTGAAGGCATCGGGATTTGATCTCACAATTGACGTACAACCTTCATCCGTTTTCGGTCCCCCCTTTGCATTCTTCCTTTACTATCGGGTGGGTGGGTCCGGAAAGTGGTTTCTTCCGCGTGGCCCCATCACTTACATGGCGTGATTTGGTGATTTCGCACCTCCCCCATCCAATAACAGTAACCACCCACTACCCCCTCCAGAAACTACCTTTCCCTTATTCATCTTGCCGTGCCCCACCACTCCTCCTCCACCACTCACCGCGTGCCACATGGCATGACCGTTGGACCAATTGAATGTGTTCCTAGCCAAATAATCATTCCCCATTTATTTTAATTTATCCCGGGTAACCGTTCAACCTAACGATCCCATGCCATTTCCAATGGGACCTTGTTAAAGTGTTTAAATAACTTTAAGCCTGTCATTCTCAACCTTTTGACTCCTGATTGTTTTTTCTATTCACAATTTCCTACAATGATCTCCATCATAGCATTTCCGTGGCCAAGACTACGATAGACATTGACTTTTCTTTCCATTTTCACCTGACAATCTATTATTTTTCTGACCTCGGTAAGCCCCCTTTGCAAATTCATACTGTTGACAAATATTTTATAGTCATGCCTCCTAAAACTAAGACCCAAGATAAGACCATTAATCCTTTAATTCCCCCTTCTGTAGATTTAGATCATACACCTTTAGCTGATAGGTATTATAGAATAAATGAAACTCTTTGTGAGTTTCATTTTTTGGAATTGTATTGTTGGCTAGAGGATAAGCACACAGCTAAAACCGATGAGATCAGACTTTGGGAGTCAAGACTATCTCATCACATTTCCCCCTTGAGATTCCAAGCCCCAGAATTTACCAGAAGATGTCAAGAATGCTATATCCCTACCCAAAGAGCCATTATTGCTCCTACAGATGACATTCGTTTCACCATCATAGCCCAATCCATTGACCAAATGAAGCTGCCCCCACTGTGGAAAATCTTTCCCTTTCTCCCTAGAAGCCCTCCGCCAGCTTTACAAAAAGATAAAATTTTCCACCAGAGCCAGAATTTTTGAGATTTTCCTACCAGAGAATGCCCAATTACCCAGGAAGAATCCTCCATATTCTTCTTCCATTTTCCCTGATCATGCCATGAAAATTATTTCTATGATTTCTTACATTTTAGGCTATCATTTTGATCAGTGGGTAGATGAGCCCATTTGGGATTCCTCTCCATATTTTCCATAGACAACAAGCCCTCCTTGATGTTCAAATTCATTCAGTTCTTGGATGATAATATTCGTGAGCAACTTATTAAGTTTCCTATAGAGAAGGTGTTCAATTACACCTCTATTTTGATTTACATGTTCATCTATTATCAAGCAAACAACTTTAGTTTTGCATTGCAAAAGTTGGATGATGCAGGGAACCAGCAACCAGTGATATTTTGGACCTCATTGGTCATAAGAACAACATGAATTCACGTACAAGAAGTTTATTGAAGACTTTTTTCATCCAACTATGAACATTCAGAACAGTTCAGTACATCCCAGAATTAGTAAGGAGATCAAGATAATTTTGCATTTGTCGGACCAAGCAAAGACCGAAGATTGGTACCTGTACCAAAATTACACATAGATTAGAGTGTATGGTCATGAATTGGTCCCCTATAAACTCCCCAAATACCTCCCAATGAGGATCTTTGCACTGGACTATATCAAGAAGATGTTGAACTCAGACGAAATTCATTTTGTAGTGGCCAATAGGAAGGCACAATTCAGAATAAAGACATAGGCGGGTCCATTTGTGTGCAACACCAGGACAGTAGGAGAGGAGGCAGATAGAATACTGAAGGAAAGTAATTTTAGTTTGAGCTTCACATGGTCTTATGAACCTATGGCATCATCTCAAAACTCAGAGTGGAGAACAAAAACACTCCTTATCTTTATATTCAAGGCGAGACATAAAGCAATATGAAAATAAACTGGAGTGGGGAGAAAATAACTTGCAGGAAGCTGAAGAACATCTTGTTTCTACTTCCAATTTGTAGAGTCCTGTTCCTCAGGAAAAATCAAGCAAAAGGCCGAGGGAGGAAGGATCATCATCGACCACTGGTAGTGAAGCTAAAGAATTCAAAATCAGTTATAGGAAGAGAGAAAAAGTAACTCCCAGAGTAGAGTTGGATCAACAAACTGATGAGCAGGCACCCATCATCATCACAGATTCACCACCTGTAACTACTAAATTGACTACATCTCCTTTTGAACCTTCAAATTCACAAGGTCATAAGGAGACTGAGCTCAAATCACAAACTATCCAAACAGAAAAGGAGAAGACATTTTTTGTCGAGTATAGGGGGATAAAGCTCAGGAATGAAATTCTCAAAAACAACGCTTATAACCAATTCTGGAAGTAGGCTTACAGCTCACAAAGTAGACTACTGTCATTTTTTGACACAAAGCCTGGTAAAATGCAGATGGCCTTTCTTAAGGCCTAGATTCCACAACCCAAATCAGTAGCAGACTACAAGAGCACCACCTTTGAATTCATCACAAAGGACATACATCCCATTGATCAAATGGAGATGCACAAGAAAACTGGTGAAATGATATCCTCCACTCTAACTAACACTGAAATGTCACTTTCTAAATTGCAGGTTTCTTTTGCAAATGTCCAGTCACAACTGAAGATGGAGAAAGTGTCCTCCTTGGCCAAAGATAACAACATCAAGTCTTTGGAAGACATGGTGATTAAGATAGGGCATGACCCTAAAGATATCAATGTTGCTGAGGAGATTGCTAAAAAGAAGAACTTGGACATTGCAGCATTGAGGAAGCAGCTCAAGCTGTCGGCCACAGAAGAGCCAGCTCAAGTAGGGTAGGGTAGAAAAAAAAAGAGCAAAAAAAAGAAAAAAAAGAAAAATAAGAGAAAAAAAAAAATCTAAGGTAAAAACATCCTCGGAGGTGCCTCAGATTGGCTCATTGATTGAAACCCTCCATGAGGCGATCAATGGGTTAGAAAGAAGAAAAAAGAAAAAGGGAATAAGATCCCTGGGTGAAAACCTTCCTTGGAGGCACCCAGGGCAGGCAATTAGGGTGAAAACCTCCTTGAGGTGCCCTAGTTGTTTCCAAAAAAAAAAAAAAGAGAAAAAGAAAAAGAAAAATGAATTTCTAGTTGTATTACAGGTCTACAGGAGAACTCCTAGAAGCAGCAACAGGTGCCAAGAAAGCTCTAAAACCAATAATAGCACCTATCCTACCTTCCCTCACCCTTCTCCATCATTCTTGACATTCTTTCCACCTCATTGTGCTTCTTTTCTAAAAACTATGTTTTCTACAGGAGGCCCCTGTAGAAATTACAGAGAGCTAGAAATGGACTTTAAAAGCAGTTTGGGGAATAGGGAAGCTTCATAAAGGGTTTATAAATCCCCCTGCAATCTTCAAACCTCTCTCTCATCAATTCCAAGTCTGCATTGCAGCCCAAGCTCATTTTTTCTTACTGTGAAAAAACTGCAGAATGCTTTGATACAAAAATACATAGAGCAGAAATTTGTTTTTTCCCTAACTTGAAAACCGTGCATCCATTCAAAAAATTGTTTCATGGGGAGTTGTATAGGGATGATGGCAACATGCCCAAGCAATTTCAAACAATTCTAGTACATGGTTTCCAATAAATCAGCCTCCATCACCTTCAACCATTTTTGCATTTTCTCCATATCTGTCCATCCATTTAAAAACCTTTTTGATGGGAAGATGCATATGGGTGATAGTAACCTGCCCAAGCAATTTCAGCTAATTCCAGTGCACGTTTTCCAAGAAATTGACCTCTGTCACCTTCATTCATTTTCAGATTTTCTCGAAATTCATGCATCCATTGGCCACAATTTTTCTATGGGAGGTGCATAATGACGATGGAAACATGCTCAAAAAATTTCAGGTCAATCCAGTCTACCGTTTGGGAGCTATGGACAAAACAAGTCATTGTCCTGTAAACATCTAGCATCAGTAGCATGAGGGTGCAAATCTGAAGGTTGGAGCAGACTCCTGAAGATCAAATCCAACCAGAAAGGAACCTACACAAAGCACAGCCACATATCAGCAACTAGACAAGCATGCATCCACAGAAATAAAGGCATGCAACAGAAGGAAAGGCCACAACACCTCACAACAAACGCATTCGACTTCCAGGTAAGTGACTAAACCCGTTCCTCTATTGCATGAATGTAATTTAAAAACTGCATGGACGGTGAGATGGTTGTGATTAAACGAGATCGGTAGCCAGCTAACTAGCTACCCTCGTCCAGTTCAGACAACACCTCATCCAGTTCTACAGCGCTCAGCCGGAAATCATACAGCACACATGTCTAGTCAACTCATGGAAAATCTAAAAAATAGGTAGTGGTAGATGTTTTGAACTCTAGCGTAGATAATGGGAAGTGATTGCAGGCAAAAAGCATAAAGTCTCATGATGGCATTGCAATAGGGACCAACAATCCAAACAATGCCTACGCACATTTTTGCCAGCTCACCATCAACGGAAATATTTCACAAAAAACGTAAGTACTCTACCTCGAACTCATTCACCACATTTTTTTTCCATTTTATCATCATCGTTGCAGCTACAACAAGCTCTATACCACCTCCATAGCCTCGAAACCATCGTTCTCTATCATTTTCTACTATCAGCATTCTACAGGAAGCTATAACAGTTCTATAGGAAGGCCAGTGAGCAACTTTGCAGAGGAAAATTCAGGATTTTATGACAATTTCGAGCTTGAAAAGAGGTAGGCTCGGGAAACCGCTCTTCATATGATATATTTATATAAGGTGGTGGATTAAAAAACATAGTATTGGGTTGAAAAAAGGAAAGTGAAGCTTAAAAGTCTGCCTGTATTTTTCTGAGTTCTACACAGTCTCCCCGTTTTCTTCTTTGCATTCAAAGTCTGTCTTCTTCTTCCTCACATTCTACTATAAAGAAAAAAAGAATGCAGCCATAGAAATCAACCAGTGAAAAAACCCAAATTTGCAAGTCTGTCTACTCTCTGAAGAAAAAAACCCTGTGTTATTTATTCTTTGTTTTGTAAAAAAAAAAAATATGATTTTTTCCAAAAACCGAGAATGAAATTCAGGTTAAAAACAGTTTGAAAAAGGGGAGAAATTGCAAAATTGAGGTGGTGAAAAAAGAACATGAGAAATTCCCTCTCTAGTTTCAGAAAGACAAACATCAGCTATTCCTCTGTTTCCAGTTTTGAAAGTTGTTGCCTTCTTCCTCACCTCGGCATTTTCAGAGGTCACTAAACACCATGCCAGGAGGTTTTATGAGAAAGGAGCCTTTAAACTCCAACAAACTGCATGAGCACCCAGAAGTGGTGGCCCTTTTCACCAAGGCAAATTAGATATCTTTCTTTGAGAGAATTCATGGATATGATGAGGAGGAAACAGAAAAAGAGGAAAAGACCAAAATAGAGAAAGAAGAACTTGAAACAAAGGAGGGAATCAAAACAGAAGATGAGAAGGAAGAACTTGAAATAGAGAAGAAAAAGACTAAATTAGAGAAGGCAGAAACTAAATAAGATGAGAAGAAAACCAAAACAAAGCTTGAGGAAGCAAAGCTAACAGAGGCAGAGAAGACAAAAGAAGAGGAAAAATAGGAAGAAGAAAAACAACAGTGGGAGGAGGTGGATAGAAACGAAAAAATACATGATAAAGAGGAGGATATCACATCAGAAGCATGGGATGTGAGGGAATCTATTAGAGCCATCAAGGATGAAGAGAAAGATTAGTTGTTCAGAGGATGAGCAACACCTTCGGTAGGGGGTGATGATGAGCCTCAGAAATGGGTAATTATATGGGCTCATTTTGCCTCTTATTTCAACTTAATCCACCATTCTCATTAGTTTATTGCATGTTTTTTATTATATTTATGCTAATAGAGTGAATTGGGTTAGTCATTATGCCAAAAAGTCTAATGTCTGCTTTATGCATATTTTTGGTCAATTTTGAGACAAAATCAAAAGTTTAATGGGCATTTGGCAGCCAAATTCGAGGAAGAACAAGGGAGAGGATTTGCAGGAAGGTGGCCCCTTCATTTATGAACCCTTACCTCAGATTTTCCATCAGAAACTTGGAGCATAAGCAGACACATTGATGATTCCAAGGGGCAGCCGAGCAACTCAAGTGGGGCAGCTATTATCTCCAGTTTTAGGCAGTCGAGTTCCTTAAGTTTAGGAGGATTGTTGGTGGTCCTCACTTGTATAAATAAGAAGGCTTCAGGCCTCAATAGCCATTTCATAGTCTATTTTCGCACTTTTGTGCAGTGTTGTACTCAGCTTATTTTCGAGCTCCTTTTGCAAACAATTTTGTGATGTAACTGTTATTTTTTTTATCAATGAAGATGAATCCAGCTTTGAACCAGCACTGATCCTTTCTAGAGGGTTGAAGCTCTTGGGTTAGGGCCCAACCCAAGCTGCCCAGCACCTCCTTTGTTTTTTTCCTTGCATTCATAATCTGATTTCTGTTTTTTAGGATTAATCTTGCTTTGGTAAAATAGGTTGCTTTTGATGATTAAATTAGTTGTTCTTGCTTCAAGTTGTTTAAGTATTTTTTTGTAGTAACAGAGGGAGAACCAACAAGGCTATCAACAGACCTGGATTCCATTTCTCCCTCCTTGGGACCATGAATTGAGGATGAGGCACTGCTACTACCCCAAAAACACTATTTTTTCTTTCATGCAATTGGTAGTGGGATGTTTTGAGTTGGAGAAGTTGATATTTGCTTGGATTCACATGCTTAAACCATTTCTTGATCATTTACCATGGCTTTCTCACATAGTTTCCTATTCATAAAATTTTGTTCAGCACTTTTCTGTTTTTAGGTCAGATTTTAGGTCAAATTAGGAAAACTCTATTTTTTCGGTCCTTGCTTGGGTCAGTTCTAAGAAGTAGGTGTGCAGCTCACTTAAAACACAAACCAGCTTGTCATCCTTCCACAGCACAACCTATACCAACTCATCTTCCACATAATCCTTCACTTGTTCACCACATTTCGACAAACTGTCCTAATTTCTGCATTCCTTCACAAAGTCGCTTTTGTACCCTTTGAGCATGTTCAACCCTCTCCTTCATTCCTGATCTTCATTAACAAAGTCCTAGACCCTCTAACACCTTCATCCAACCTTCATTTCCTTTTTCCCACCATTTTTCTACTTGGAAACCTCCAAAAATCACTTTCGGCCTCCTCCTGTAGAATTTCCTGTAGATCCCCTGTAGCCTTCCTGTAGAAGTTCATGCAAACAATTTTTCAAAGTCTGATTGCAATGGGAATCTCCAGAAGGGTACTAGGGACTTCTTAGGACCCCTCCACACCTTCCTCACCATCTGCAAAATCCAACTCCATTTTCCTTTGCCACTAAACCACTACACAGTCACAATTAGTCAAATCACAAGCATAATAAATCCACATAAAATACTCCAAATTACAAAAAGATGATTTCTTTCCATTTCTCTTCAGAAGTAGCTTGAATAAATGCAAGTTCCCTTTTTAGTAATCAATGGCACCCATTCCAGTAATTTCCATCTCTTTTCTTGCACGATTAGGGTTTGCTAGGGTTTGCTAAGGTTTGAGTTCCATTTCAGTTTTCATTCTCTTCCTGCAAGTAGAATAGCCCCCGTAGAATTAGTCTTCTGCCATCATGGTAAAAGCTTCTTCTGAGAACTCATAGAAGTTGGCTTAAGCTCCTAGCAAAATTGTGCCAGTTGATCAAGTGACAGCCGCAATAAGAGCTAGTACTTGTGCATATAGCACCGTCACTTCCAAGTTTGTTACGAATTACCGGGTTAATAAAAGTAAAGAAGGGAGCCCTAGGAGTTGCAGCATTATTGCTGCAATACAGGAGCTCACCACCTCCTATGTTGTTGCATGAGATCATGTGGCACTCATCAGTAAATGCTACCAAGTCACTTTTGTGTTGTGCCATTATATGTTCAAGGGAAGTCTCAGCCTCAATCGGCCATCTGTAGTTCTTGCTGACCTTTTTGTGTTGGTCGTCCCTGTGTCAGTTGTACTTCATGACTTCATCTATTACATCATTTATCAATATGTTTTGTGTTTATTGATGGAGGAAACATTAAGGTCCACCTTCAATATATATTCTCATTTCAACTTCAACTCATTATCTAGGAGCTTAATCTAAGAACTATTAATACCTTGGAGTTTGTAGACCTTAGTGGTAGGCTTTCTCGTAATCAACAAGGGGTTTACATCATTGTTCCTTGATCCATCAAGTCCACGAATGTTTGATGTCAGCTCATTTATTCACACTAGTGGACTGTGATGGTACCTTAGGGTCCATTTTCATCTTTGATGAGTCCCCTTGTGTCTATTAATGGTATACCTTAATGACCCATATGTAATCCTCATGGCCATGTCCTAGCATTTCATGTGATGGTTCCGCAGTGTATAGTTGGCGGCCATGTTTAGTTTCTCTTTATGACCGAGCATGGTTACGCTCGAATCAAGGATGATATAAGCATGGTTGAGACTCCAGTATCTGAGTTGATCCACTTCAACTCATTAGTCTTGGATCCTTCTTTCCATTTTGAGCTTTATGTTTTTTGTAGTGCATTTCGACCATCAGTTTCTCTTTTGACCTCATACAATATGGGGCATCTATTGTAACCCTATTTGCCACTCCTATAGTGAGAAAGACCCAAGTTCAACATACCTTAGTTGCTGGCCATAATGCATCCCATTTCACCTTTACTTTTACTTACATGGATCTTACAAAAAAAAGTTGTTACATGCTAAATGGGTGAAATTACATAATTGAGTAATTTGTCATAACTATTTTGTCAAAATTTCATCGTTATGAAATAATACTTATTTCATAATTGAGAAAATTGTTATAGATTTTGTCATTCCCAGGGATAACAACTTAACTTGCTTGTGTATGAATTGGCTGGGGGTCCATTATTGTAAAAATTGCATAACTTCTCAAGCCCTAGGTGTCCAAATACATTCTCCCAAAGGATAGAATGAACCTATATAATTTGACCCTATAAAGAGGATAAGAGTCAAGGGAAGTCTCAGTCTCAATCGACCATCTGTAGTTCTTGTTGGCCTTTGTGTGTTGGCCATCCCTGTGTTAGTTGTACTTCATGATTTCATCTATTCACATCATTTATCGATCTGTTTTGTGTTTATTGATGGAGGATACATTAAGGTCCTCCTTCAATGGATATTCTCATGTCAACTTTAGCTCATTATCTAGGAGCTTAATCTAAGAACTATTAATACCTTGGATTTTATAGACCTTAGTGGTAGGCTTCCTCATAATCAACAAGAGGTTTACGTCATTGGCTCTTGATCCATCAATTCCACGAGTGTTTGACGTCAGCTCATTTATTCACACTGGTGGACTGTTATGGTACCTTAGGGTCCATTTTCATCATTGATGAGTCCCCTCATATCTATTAATGGTATACCTTAATGATGTAGAAATTTGAATAATATAACACTTATTCACAGAGATTATCCTTATTATACACTATTTGTGGAATGCATGCATAATACATAACCTCCTCTACCATTGATCATCAATTTTGCGGATTTAAAAACAATCGCACGCGCACATTGAAACATCAATCACACATATCAACATAGTATGTAATGGGGAAAGCATACAGCTGAAAACCCTGAACTATCTGTATATTATGATGATAGAGAACATGTAACAATACATAGTACAATACTCCTCACAAGTACTCAGTACTATCTCCACATGCTACACACAAACTAGCTCAGGTCTGAACAAGTCACGAGTTCAAATCTCCTTCACTGTTTTCCTGCCTCTACTGCGCAATCCAAGTTGAGAATAGATGAGATCCAAGTTCAAATTCCCTTGGCTTTTAATGCGCAATCCTCATTGGCAATCTCAATCAATGATTGTGCAAATCTCATGCACAGCTATAGTCACAACTGATAGTAGTCTCATCCTTTCACCCACCTCTAACACTTGTCTCCACTAAACTGTCCATGCACTGAGTTAACTGATGTATTCTTTAGTTGATTTATGAGTTAATAATTAGTGAATTAATTAATAATTAATTCACACAACTCATCACTAGTGTATTTGTCAGTTAGACTAAATACAACTAGTTCAACTAAGTCAAACTGAACACAACTCCATCAACTCCTCAATCAACTCCACCAAACTCAATCAATTGAGTTCTAACTGAAGTCCATCATGCAATAGCTCAACTAACCCATAGGAAAAGTGTATTTCCTTCTGGAAGTTGCATGTGTCACATCCGTAGCTCGAACTAAAGTGTTGCAAGAGGATAAGATAATGTTTATAGTCCAAATATTATTAAGACCTAATAATATTCGACTGTTCTATTTTTGATTGGCAGTCTAGAAATAGACTCCGCCCATATGTCTAACAATAGAGGTCCATCTATTTTTACCAGCATGACCAATCATCCATAAATGGCATCCTGCAACTCATAGACCATGATCCATATGTCTAAAAATAAACATAGTCTAAAAATAGACTTTGCGCCAAAAATAGCCTGGGGGCCCACTTAGTGAAGGCGACTTCTTTTCACTAAGCTCCATCATCTTGTTGCATTTTCAACACTCCCTCTCAACAAGATATGGATTATCTGCAATCCCTATCCTGCCTCTGTGGTATTCGAATTTTCTCTTGGTGAGCGCTTTCGTCAAGATATCAGCATCCTGATCCTCCGTGGGAATGTATGAAAGTAACATGATTCTCCGCTGCACACAATATCTGATATGATGGTACTTGATGTCGATGTGCTTGGATCTATCATGAAATACTAGATTAGCCGAGAGTTTAAATGCAACTCTGGTTATCATCAATAAATTACAGTTAGGCTCCAGTGTGACCTGAAAACCCGACCAGGATTTCCCATCATATAGCCTCGCATGCAAGCCAAACTTGCTGCCATAATAACTGCCTCTGATGAACTAGTGCCATGGATCTCTGCTTCCTAACTGTACCAAGAAACTGTTGTGGACCCGATACCTGAAGATCCTCCAGAATGTGCTTCTTTCTGTCCATTGGCTCCCTGCCCAATCTGCATCCGTGCAAGCCACAATAGCTTCCCTCATCCTCCTTGTCTGTAGCAATCCATATCCCGATGTGCCTTTGAGATAACGTAATACATGCTTACCTGCCTTCCAGAAGAGCTTGGTTGGCTTAACCATAGCTTGTGAAAGCTGGTTAACAGCATAGCATATATCGAGTCATGTATTGACCAGATACATAAGCGACCCCACCAATTGTCGATAAACAGTGGCATCCACTACCTCCGTTGAAGTAGCATCCTCCTCAAAAACTCCGTTGAGGAACGTAGTCTTCACATCCATCTGATGGATGTGCCACCCATCTGCGCTGAGAGAGCAAGAATCGTCCGTATGGAAGAATACCTTGCGACAGGTGCAAAGGTCTCCTCATAATCGATCCCCTCTATCTGTGAGAAGCCTCGGGCAACAAATCTTGCCTTGTACTTCTCCACACTCCCGTCAGCTGCCTGCTTCACTTTGTAGATCCATCTCGAACCCACCACTGATTGCCCCTTCGGTCTTGGGACAATCTCCCATGCACTGTTTCTGACAATCGAATCATACTCTTCCACCATGGCATCTACCCATGCGGGATCCTCCACAGCTTCCTCGAAAGAGGATGGCTCAGTCACGACACATTTGCTCATAAGAGTCATGTATCCAATGTACCAATTAGGTGAATGTCTCTATCTGCACTGTGTTGTAGGTGGTCCTACAACCTTCTCTACATCTTGAGCCAGTCGCTCAGCTTTTGTAGTGCGCTTTCGCCCTCTGATGGTTGGCACTGCATGAGTGGTCTCTTCCACTCCATGAACTTCATCTTGTGGCTGATCCACATCTTGAAGCTCATCCTTAGGAACTAATAGCTCCTCATCTGCATGCAAGGGGTGGCTCCCTCTCAAGCGAACACTTCATGGCTTTCTCCTCCTGAAATTTGATATCCCATCGCACAACAGTATTGCGATTGTCTGGCAAATACACACGATAGTTGTGGGGCATATCAATGTACCCCACAAATATCCCAACCTCTACGGTCTACTCGAGCTTCTTCCTAGCATCCTTCGTCACATGCATGTAAACATGAGAACCAAAAATCCTCAAATGGGAAATATCAGGCCTCTTACCAGAATAAGCCTCCTCGGGTGTACTCATGCCAAGTATCTTGTGTGGACAACGGCTCTACACATATACTGCAGTATTGCATGCCTCCACCCACAAGTGAAGGGGTAGGCCCTGATCATGCAACATCGCCCGTGCAGCACCCATGATCGTTCTGTTCTTCTGCTCAACAACCCCATTCTGCTATGGGTTATGGGGAGCTATGAGCTCTCTTCGAATCCCTTCTGCGCTGCAAAAGTCCTTGAACTCGCCAGAGATGAATTCACCACCATTTTCGCTCCTAAGAGCCTTCACCTTCTTCCCCGATTCCTTCTCGACTAGTGCTTTGAACTCACAGAACTTTGAGTATGTCTCGCTCTTCTTCTGCATGAAGAAGATCCAGCACTTTCGAAAGAAATCATCAACAAAGATCACATAGTACTTGTGCTTTGCTGTCGAAGCTACTAAGAAAGGTCCACACACGTCTGTGTGAATTCTCTCAAGGATCTCCATGGCATGACTATCCTTCTCGTGAAAGGTGGCTTTCACAAATTTTCCCAAAGTACACCCCTTGCACTGATCTGACTGCGCAAGAGTGCCTTTAGGAAGCCCAATAGAAATTTGTTGCAGTATCTTCAAGGCTCCATGGTGAAGGTGGCCCAATCTCCAGTGCCACAGCTCGCCATCATCCCAGCTCACCACTCCTTCTGCCTTGCATGCCATTGTTGCACAGCCATCTACATGCAATTGATAAAGGTTCTTGACTCGAACCCCTATCTTCCGGGTTTCTCCAATTGTCTTACTGCGTAGGAAAGCCTTTCCCTTGCTGAAGACAACATCATATCCCTTGTCTTCTAACATCGCCCATAGATAAGATTCTTCTTCAATCTTAGAACATGCATCACTTCCTTCAATACGAAAGGTTTACCAGACTCCCTCTCAAAGGAAATGGTACCGATACTGGTCGCACTGTATCTACCATCATCGCCCATCTCGATGTGCACTCCAAGATCTTTCTCATCCAAATCAGAAAACAAATCTCGATCTCTTGTCATGTGAAAAGACGCACCACTGTCCAAGAACCATATCGATCCCATCACACTTGATACCAAGCATGCGATCAGCGAAAAATCCAGCTCAAACTGTGAGGCTAAGACCTCTCCCGCTGCAGATCCAACAGCTTGCTTATTTTTCTTCTTCTGCGGACAATTTGTGGCATAATTTTTGTGCTGGTGACAGTGAAAGCACTTCACCTTGGACATGTCCTGCTTCTTACTTTTCGCACCGGAATGAGAAGCTTCCTTGTTCTTCCCCTTATTTGCTTTGGTAGCCAAAGCGCAATTTTCTTCATCAGATGCCTTTGATGAAGATCCATCCCTGGTATTCCACCTGATCTCCTCTTACACAAGATTAGACCAAAGTCTCTCCCATCCTGGCAATTTCTCCCAACCATTGACAGAGTCTTGATAGGAATGCCAGCTCTTCGGAAGACCAAGGAGAGCCAAGCTCACCAATTCCTCATCATTGACAGTCACCCCCTCACTTCCTAGCTCATCCCGGCATTGGGTGAACTTCGTGAGATACTTGGGCATACTATCTCCTTTCTCACACTTAATGTTTCTAAGTTTATCCTTGAGCGCCAACTTCCTCTCGTCGCTCTTGCTTTGGAATAAATCTGTCAACACTTTCCACATCAAGTATGGAGAAACCTTTCCATGTAGGCTGGATATAATGTGATCCTTCACGCCCTCCAACAGAATCCTTCGACACTTTGCTGTCTTCTTTTGCCAAGCCTCAACTTGAGCAGCATCAGTAGGATTTGGGACTTCAGCATCTATGAACTCCTTCAACCCATTTTTGTCTAACACCACCTCCATCTTGTCTTTCCATGCAATATAATTCGAGCTGCCTTCAAGGGCATACTCCAATCGCAATACGTTGAAAGACATTTCAACTTCGACACCAAGAAAACACTGCTACAAATTCGAATTCCACCAGCTCAAAACTCAACCGCTTCTGATCTAAAATTCGTGAGAACAAAGTATTTCTGGTACAGAAATTGACTGTATGGGCATTTACTGGATATCTCATCTTCCAAAATAAGGCTGAATCCAGAAGCTACCTAGCCCGATTACAGACTCTGCCTGAAGAAATAAAATGTAATCACTTTCTGAATAATAGATCTGATGATCAACCTGCTCTGATACCATGTAGAAATTTGAATAATATAACACTTATTCACAGAGATTATCCTGATTATACGCTATTTGTGGAATGCATGCATAATACATAATCTCCACTACCATTGATCATCAATTTTGCAGAATTAAAAACAATCGCATGCGCACATTGAAACATCAATCACACATATCAACACAGTATGTAATGGGGAAAGCATACAGCTGAAAACCCTGAACTATATGTATATTATGATGATAGAGAACATGTAACAATACATAGTACAATACTCCTCACAAGTACTCAGTACTATCTCCACATGCTACACACAAACTAGCTCAAATCTGAACAAGTCACGGGTTCAAATCTCCTCCACTGTTTGCCTGCCTCTACTGCGCAATCCAAGTTGAGAATAGAATAGATCCAAGTTCGAATTCCCTTGGCTTGTGCTATGCAATCCTCATTGGCAATCTCAAACAATGATTGTGCAAATCTCATGCACAGTTATAGTCACAACTGATAGTAGTCTCAACC
>APFE030034223.1:166127-187051 GCA_000404065.3 Pinus taeda
AGAATAAACAGAAAAATAGTAAAAATCAGTAAAGCTATCAAAAAGTAAAAACAAAAGAAATAAAACAAGAAAAATAGTGAAACTCAATAAAACTATCAAAAAGTAAAAACAAAAGAATAAAACAAGAAAGCAGTAAAGTTGCATGTTGACACATGGAGTGTGTGCATGTGGTTCCCCTTCTAATGTTTGCTCTATTTAATAAATGGTGAGGAAATGGGAGGCATTCCATCATTCCAAGATTCTATCATTCATTCTCTTGGGAGAATAGTGTTATAAGACAGAGGAGTCACTAGCAGTAGTACATTGATTGAGGCTCGGGGGTGGCGAATTGTAGCAAGTCTTTGCGCAATTGAGCCTACAGTTGGGTGGAGAGTCATCCCCAAAGCCTTGTTGCGGTAAGCAGACTTCAACCACAGGTAACTATTACTCATAGTTTGAACTTGATGTTAATTAGTTGATTAATTACATATTTATTTTGGGTTGTTACATAGAAGACCTTGGGTTGGGGACGTCTCACTCTTCTATGGCACCCTTCCCAAGCTACATTGGAGTTATGTATCATCATATGTAGTATGTACTTTAAGGACTACTCTAGGACACCTCCCTTCTATGTTCCCTTAGTCCTACTGATGTATCCTTTGACATAGATCCACATTATATTTGTTGGTGGCTATGATATTTTGATTTGTCACATGGATCCATTATGTATTCCTCATGTCCATGTCCTAGCATTTCATGTCAACAATCCGCAGTGTATAGTTGGCGACCATGTTCAGTTTCTCTTTATGACTGAGCATAGTTTCGCTCGAACTGGGGCTGATATAAGCATGGTTGAGACTCCACTATCTGAGTTGATCCACTTCAACTCATTAGTCTTGGATCCTTCTTTCCATTTTGAAATTTATGTTTTTTGTAGTGCATTTCAGGCACCAGCTTCTCTTCTAATCTCATACATTATGGGGCATCTGTTGTAACCCTATTTGCTACTCCTATAGTGAGAAAGACCTAAGTTCAACATACCTTAGTTGCTGGCCAGAACACATCCCATTTCACCTTTGCTTTTACTTACATGGATCTTACAAAAAAGTTGTTACATGTTAAATGGGTGAAATTACATAATTGAGTAATATGTCACAATTATTTTATCAAAATTTCATCATTATGAAGTAATCATTATTTCATAATTGAGAAAAATGTTATAGATTTTTTCATTCCCGTGGACAACAACTTAACTTGCTTGTGTATGAGTTGGCTAGGGGTTCATTATTGTAAAAAATTCATAACTTCTCCCAAAGGACAGAATGAACCTATATAATCTGACCCTATAAAGAGGAGAAGAGTTAGTTCTAGATAATCTGAGTGAGTCAAAATTAGTCTAAGAGAGTGAGTTATGCTATATTCCTATGTGATGTGAGACTATCTATTATATAAGAAGTTGATAGGATTTTGGAGCCTAAGGAGGAATGATCAACACTGAAGGTATAATGCATTTATTTTGATTGTTCAATAAAAGTTGATTTCTCTTCCATATATTTTTTGTGTTTATACAATTATGGTTGACGCAATTATGGTTTATGTGTGCTAATCCACCCTTTGTAGAAGGCAAGTCTTTGTTTGTTTGTTTGTGCTTGTGTGCATGGATTTGGATCAAAGTGGCTAGGAGCGAGGTCTTTGCGTGGAAGCGGGTTTTCTAGCAATCAACTTAAGATCCAACAATTTTCACTAGCATATGAGGGTTTAGGTACACATCTTTTGGCTTTCTAGTTTAAAGTCTATGCATGTGTATCATTTGCATCTAGAGAATTTTCACATTTTTCTCCACCCACCATCTGACACATCTTGGGCAAGATCCATGGAGCAATAATTCTTCTGTCAAAACATTTCTTGGTACAAGGATTGGGTACTTTAGAAGATGTTAATTTCAATTACTTTACAAGTTGTTTTGGAGTTGTTGTTAGAAATTAGTTTCTTTAAAAAACTTCCATTTTTATTATTTTATAATATATATTATATATATAATATATATATATATATATATATATATATATATATATATATGTTTTACCTTTTTTATTAAATAGATTTTAATATTATTAAAGATAAACCTTATGAATAATAACATCTGCTTGGCAAAAAAAAAGATTTAAAAAGATTATTTGTTTTATTTATTTTTTAAATAGATTTAATATTATTAAAGATAAAACTTATAAATAATAGCATCTGCTTGGCTAACTAGTTTAACTGCCCAAGACCTAGAGACATCTTGCAGGAAGGAGTGAAAGCTTACCTCTTTACAAACTACTAGTGGGTAATTCCAAGTGGGGTGATTTTCCTTGAATAGGAAGGATGAGGCAGCCTCCTTAGAGACCACTAGTGAGTAATTCCAAGTGGTGTGATTTTCCTTGAATAACCGTGATGAGTCAGCCTGCATTCATAAATAACACCCAATTGTCCCACTAGTGAGTAATTCCAAGTGGTATGGTTTTCCTTATAAAGAGAATGAGTTAGCCTGCATTCATAAATAACACCCAATAATAATTGTCCTCCATACAGGTTTGATAAACAACTGCAATATTAAAAATTATATTTTCATAATTTAAAATTCAAAATAAATAATAATCTTCACATTATACCATGAAAATTATTAATATTATGATTTTTATTTTATAACGAAAACTAGTAGGATATTTTGGATTTTCTATACCCAAACCTCGGATCTGCTCTGCACAAACTGTAATTAAATTCCTTGAAAAGCATACCTTGGATTTGCTTCAGCACGACATGCCACTAAATTCCTTGAAAAAGTATAACTTGGAATCTGTTTACACATATAGGTATCAAATACTTGAGACATACCTACAGGTAGGTATTGACATTGCTTTAAGAAAAAAATATACTCCTCGGGGCACAACAAATTCGAGACTACACACTGAGATTGATCCCACCACAGATTGATGAGACTCGTGAATTCAGCATCTCGGAAGAATTCAGCATTTCAAAAAACACTCTGTACATTTTAGTTATACAATTTATTTACCTGATATCTAGAATCGATTCAAGTTTTGATTTTCCTTTTGAACTTTGCAGGATTCCAACGCCAATTTTAAATAAACACTCTGTAACATATGTATGGAACTTTCATGATGAAAACTCTATCTAAAAGCAGAAAACGTAGTGTATTCTGCATGCAATCAAAGTTCATATTGAGGGACATTTTGCACAGTAGTCCGTCGTAAGAGTCAAATTTCATATTTACACAGTGGTCTGTGCTACAGAGTCGAATTTCATATTTAATGCCCGTTGGCACAGTGGTTAATCACCAATGGCCAAAGAGTAAGGCGTGCATGTTTATTCAAAACTGACATGCACATGCGTTGAAGATAAGTTCAGTACATAAGTACTACAGGGTAACGACACTGAAGCATCATCTCTATCACCTCCTCACAATGCCACGCTCAGATCAAGGTGTAAACATTTATCCAGTGTTGCTTTCCCCCATCCCAATCCACACACCACGTTATAGGCACTGGATTTGTTTCTCAGATTGGTATATCTATTTTCTCTGGCACATTCAATGTATCCTTCTAAATACACTGTGAGCATGTTTTTGCTGTTACTGGTAAGAATTCATGGAGCAGCACGCCAGAAAAATCATGGAGGCCAGGCAGATTACCAGGTCTCCAACGCCAAAATGGATCCTAAGGAAACAGAAGCTCTATTTGAAGTAATGGAATCTATGTCTGCAGATGCAAAATGGAGAAAAGCCTATCCACGTCCTTGTGTACAAGGAACGTGGCCGGGCCTGGAGTGCAAACAAGGGAATGACAATTTCTTGCATGTTTCCAGGCTTAATTTTGGGTACAAACCTAATCCTTCTTGCAAGAAAAATGCTCTGTTTCCAATTTCAATTTTCAAGCTCTCATACTTGCAGGCACTTTTTATGTTCCAGTGTTTCATGCATGACAACGTCACAATTCCTTTTGGTTTTCGTAAGCTGGCCTCCAGCTTGGAGCAGTTGAGCCTACGTGCTAACAAGGGTCTGACTGGTGAAATTCCTAGGGATTTTGGCAGCTTGAGGGGATTACAGGTGTTGACACTCTCTCAGAACAACCTTCAAGGGAGCATCCTGCCAGATTTGGGGAGGCTAAATAGTCTCATGCATTTAGATTTGAGTTATAATTCTTTCGAGGGACAAATCCCTCAGGGAATGGGGAGTTTAAGCAGCTTGTTGGGCCTTGATTTAAGTTACAACAATCTTAGAGGACCCATTCCGGAATCCCTTGGAAATCTGAGGACGTTGCAAAAGCTGGATTTGAGCTCTAATTCCCTCACAGGGCACATTCCTGCAGCTCTTGGGAACCTGAACAACTTGGAGTTCATAGCTCTCAGCAACAATAAGATTACAGGCAGATTCCCCCCTTCGCTGGGAAGTTTACAGAGCCTCCAGTACTTCATAATGGATAAGAATCCAATGTTTTCTCCATTGCCTGTTGAACTTGGAAATCTCAGAAAGCTTCAGGAGCTTAGGCTTGCTAGTTCTGGGTACTCGGGTTCAATTCCTGTGGGTTATGGCAAACTTGTGAATCTAAGCTCTTTGAATTTGGAGAACAACAGGTTGTCAGGCAGGATTCCTTCCATTATAGGTAATCTTTCTCACATGTACCACCTTAATCTGAGTGGTAACATGCTGTCAGGGGCACTCCCTTTCTCTTCAGAGTTTTTGCACAGGTTAGGTAAGAACATAGACTTGAAGGGGAACTTGGGTTTGTGCGTTAACGCCTCCCAGGCTATGCAAAGATCTCAGTACTTGGGCGTGGATGTATGTGGAGCATTGCCCATCAAAGCAAAGGGCAAATCACCCAAGAAATCCATGGCAGTCTCGCTCTATGGGATGCATTGGAGAATCAATATGTACCTTATGGTAAGTTGGATAGTATGTGCTTTACTAGCTTGACAAATATATCTTCTCCCATTGAGATTCAGTTTTCTTTGAGCTTGGAGATCAAGAGTTGGAGGGCTAAATGCATAGATTGAAAAAAAGCTCTGCAGAGATTATTGTCTTAGCTGGTTATTGAAATTCTTTGCTATGCTTCATTTCTGAACCAGAAGTGCGAAGCGTTTAAGAGTGTTTTACTAACAAATTTCTAGTTTACTTAGATTTCAGTGTTCTGAATAAAATTAGTGTAAACAACCTAGGTCATGCAATGTATGAGGCAGTAATCCGTTGAGTAGAAGATAGTACATTGTTGGATCAGATGCAAGCTTAATGTTTGATTGGCAAAGTGGGTTTGCTTTCGGTTGAGTAAGTTGTAGCAAAGGGATCAATGTTCTACTGAAGGCTGGGATCTATGAAATTCAAAGCCAGCCAGAGGCCTTGCATTAAATGTTGGCATTGAACTCAAGGCAATAGAAAAAGGTGTAGAGTCAAATCATATTATAATTAATTAGTAAATGAAAGGGTCCTTCTCTGGGCTTGATCATTTTTTTATGTTATTTCATTGTCAGATCCTCTGTTCATTTTTCTTTACTATTTGTATCTAATAGTTGAGACAATTCTCCTTCTGTATCTAGTACCAGGGTTTTCAGATGTGTCGCATCAACTGTTTTATGCACGTCATCATATTATTATTAATTTGGTGTTTGCATTTGCAGAATCTTAGCATTGAATGAACTTAATTGAAATTGATCATCCTAAATGGAATCAGCAACAATTTGAATGTCCTGATCATATGCTGGTAAACTGTGCACGGTATTTTTTTGAGGTCATCTACCTGTGCACGGTATTTTTTTGAGGTCATCTACAGAGGCGGTAAATTTGCTCAGACTAACCGTAGGGGTGTAAATCTTCAAGTGTGACAGCTGTAAATTGGATTTCAGACTAGCCTTAAGGCGTAAACTTAAAGTTTAACAGGTGTAAATTGAATTTACAAAATTTCCTACAGAATTTTAGCAAAATCTTACCAGAATTTTCATAATTTTCCAAACAAATTTAAAGCTAGTTACACTACACTATTGTTTTTATTTTCATACCTAAAATAATAATAACTATTTCAGTCAATAATAATAATATTCTCAGCCAAAAATCAGTGTTTATTTATATTTTTTTGGTCGATCTAATTTTAAAGTTACACCAAGCTAGACCCACTGAACCAACCTCTAAATAAGGTTTTATATCTTACCCTGCGAATTTGAACTTGAAACAAAAAACATCTCTAAATAAATGATATTAATGGCGCCATTCATATTCTTATACCATTATTTATCAAGTGGAAATACTCCCAGAAAAGTTTGTAACGAAGATGCAGGGCTGATCCATGATAGATTCAGTTTTCCACTGAAATAGATTAGATCACTGTCTTACAGTAACCTTGCAATGTTTTCAGAATTATTCCCACTGTAACTAAAAGCGCACAAAATTTTTATTGATAACATCTTCTAAAGTATATGTTAAACCCGCCTGTTCTGCAAGAAACATATGCCATTTATTTTCTCTGAGTGCATGGATTAGCGAGGTGCTGTTACAGCTCCAGTGGAAGGATCTATATTTTAACTTTGGATTATCTTAGTTTTGAATTCAGGGTGAAGATTGTTTCATGTTGGTTGGTTTGTTTTATGTTGGGATGTCTTTCTTAACCATCACTGTAATTATTTGAATGTGGAATTTATCAAATGAAGAATTTAATTTTTTTATTATCCAATATGAAACGTTAGACATGATAAAGCATTAAAGATTAAGTAGCAGGAGAGTGGATATTGATTTATTTTCATAAATTTGAAACGTTAGACATGATAAAGCATTAAAGATTAAGTAGCAGGAGAGTGGATATTGATTTATTTTCATAAATTTTAAACACTAAGTGGCAGGGTGGATATGGCGAATTCTCATAGAAAGCTTAATTTTTAATGTTAGGTGGGCAATATAGAGGCTATTTTGAAACAGAGTTGTTTTTAATATGAATTTTTGGAAGTTTTTCCGGTGGGTTTTTCTGGACTAATTTTTCTAAAATCTAGGAGGAATTTATTGAAATCACAAGTTTGATAGATAATCTTTGCACAATCAATATGCCCTAGGGTTTTTCAATGTGCTGAATCCATAAATATAATAAAAAACAATTTAAATAACACAAATCAAAATTTCACCTCAATTTTTTTTCACGAAATACCAATATCGTTAAATCTAAAAATTCACACTAAAAACAACTCTTTTAAAGCCAACTCAAATTTAACCTCTATTCCACTAATTACGTGAAATCTGCACATTATAATGGTTATTATAACCACCATAATGCTTATAAGGATTAGTATAATGCTTTATTAGGTTAAAGTTTCAGAGTTAAGTAACAGGTAGAAGGGTGGATATGTCCTGTCTTCATAGATTTTAACAGGTAACTAGTACGGTGGATATTGGTGGATGGCCAATAATCACCTTGTTACATAGTCTTTAATACCAGGTAGGCGGTATGGAGATCATTTTGAAACCAATTCAAATGTAATAATTTTTATACCAATTATCACAATATTAAATGTTATTTAATAAAATAAAAAACACTCGATCATGAGAGTCCGTGAACCAAAATGAAAATACTTAATCATGAAAATCCACCAACCTTATTATAATTTTTAAAGTTAAAAGGGTATTGTTATGGAAAAATGGATTTCTCTCAACTCAAATTTGTCCCAAAGCAATGGGACATGCTCATTTTTTTGGCTTTTATCGCGGTAGATGAATTGTTTCCGTTCAAGAAATTGTTTGGATAGCTAAAAGTGGTTAGAATCTGACAAAAAAAATAAAAATCTTATGATAACAGTGTTTAAATCATATTTTTGATAATAAAAATAAATTCAGTACCTTCAAAAATATCTAAACCACCTAAAATCCTAAAATTTAACATCTATAACCTAAATTTACAAAAAAAACCGACTAAATTTGATCAAAACATTACCTAAATTTCTATAATTAGATTACTGCCATTTTTTTCCATCTTCATCTCTTTTCGTATATATTGTATTTACATACCGTACTAGATTCACAGAAGGATATGGTGACGTCCGTATGAGATATGCCGTGGGTGAAAATTTGGGTTTTTCATATAATAATGCATTAGTCGTTGAAAGCTCTGTAAATTTCAGACAGACAGGAAGCATACGGCCACAATCACATCAATTTGTCTTCTAAGCTCGATTCCCGGAACTTATTTTAATGGAAAATATAACTACTTATGTCGCATAAGTCGATGTTTTATTGTCGTAGGTTAATTAGTCAATATTTTTCAGTGTATCTTATTGGAAATCTAGTCGGAAAGTAGGGCATTCTTATAAATTAAATAATTAAAAGAATTTATTAATATTTAAATATTTAGGTTGAGATTAAAAAAATTTAATTAAAATCTAATTTTATTTTAAATTATTATTATTATTAATTATATAAAATTAAATATATATTAAAAATATGTAATAAGATTTTAATTTTAGATAAGAGTGGTTTGTGATTGAATGAGTTTAAGTAAAATATTTTTCTGATAAATTATATTAATTATTTAGGATGGCCATGTTTTTATGAAGTTCATTATCAAGATAAGATGAAGAGTGAGATCAACAAATCATATAATTATAGTAGAGATGCGAAGGTAACATCCTAAGAGTCATTAAGATAAAGGAGTTGTTTTTAGTGCGATTTTTTGGACTTTCTTATGCCAAAATCTAGCGGAAAATTTTGAGGTGAAATCTTGATTTGTGCTATTTAAACTAGTTTTTTGATTGTATATATGGATTCAACATCGTGAAAAACTCGTAGGGCACTTGGATTGTGTAGGGTTACCCATCAAACTTGTCATTTCAAAAAATTCCTGCTAGATTTTAGAGAAATTAGACCAGAAAAACCCACCATAAAAGCTTTCAAAAAGTCTCACTAAAAACAAAATAATATAATAATAAAATGGTTAAACCTACAAAATTATTAAATTAAACAATTGATTTACTTTTTTATTTATTTTTAAAAAACTTCCAGAACAATTTTTTATTATTTTTTTTTATCCTTAGTAAAAATAATAATTAATTAATTAGAAATAGACTAAAAATAGTAAAAAGAAAAAGAAATTACCAAATAACAAAAAAATCAAAAAAGTAATATAAATGTATATTATACTCTATAAATATCATTTTTATATAATAAGAAATTATACTATGATTATTCTTATTTTAATAAATATTATAAGAAAAATTACAAAAATTCTTAATAAACAAATGTAATATGCAACATTGTTGCTTAGTACCTCTTATCCAAAAATTAATTGATAGCAATTATTGAATGCATGAACAAATTCATAAATCTAATAATGAAAAACATTTAAATACGGCTTAGGGAAGTAACAAAAGTAATTAATGGGCTAAATAACCTTGGAGCAAAATAGAGATATGTGCATAGATAATTTTAGATGAAACATTAGCCCCAACATTGTTGTTTGTTACAAAAGTTAAATGTTTATTGAAATCTACTTGTGCACATTTTATTCCATCTTTAGCTTATGTGACCACATAAGGAGGAGAAAATACAATGTCTATATTTTTATATTAAATAATGTATATATATGATAAATTAAAATAAATATTTTCTTAAAAGCTAATTATGTAACTATTTTATTACTTCATATTTATACTCATTTAATTCATGTGGTAAATAAATAATCTATGGTAGATATTTCTTTGAAACATCAAATTGATATGAATTATGCATAGAAACTAGTTCCTATATAATAAAATATCTAATAAAAAATTTAGTTACAAAAAACTCAAGTGTGGGTGCAAAAGATTCCTAAGAATTTTTTTTTTTTAATTTATATTTTTAAATAATGATAACACAAAAGAAAAAATCTTATTTATTGCAGTGAATTATATTCTATTTTTTATATTGCATTTGAATTGTGAAAATATATAATATAGGTAAGGATTATTGAAAAAAATCACCAAGGGAAAATGAGTGTAATATGTACCATTGTTGTTTTTGTTTTTTAAACTAGTTTCCATGGTTAGTAGAAGCTATAAAACATAATGGCAGCTTTTTTTTTGGAAAAGAAAATATGAATTATTGGAAAAATCTTATAAGCTTGGTTTTTTATTATTATGAGGACGATTATGGGTTTTTTCTTATTTTTTATTCTATTAAAATATTTTTAATTATAACAAAATGATTTTGAACTACATAAAATAGTCATCGCACTAATAATAAAATTAGAGATCAAATTTTAAAAAATTCAAAAAAATATTTTTCAATTTCTTAAAAAAATTGTTTAATATTTAATTTTACCAAAACTTTAGTAAACTTGCAAATAGTTTTTAAAAAATTGCGAATAATTAAGAGTCAAAACATTTTGACTCAAACTAATTACAATATGCTCTGGTTAAAAGGTATAATATTATTATATAAAAAAAAAAAAGCTAAAACTGATAAAATAAATTATAAACAAAGGTACACAATAGAAAAAACAAAAATTATAATTAGAAATTTTAAAAGAGGATTAACATTATTATTAAAAAATATAAATAAATAAATTAAAAAAACACAAAAAAACAAAAAATATATACGAGGAAACTATAATCACAAAAGCCGAATCAAAATAGCAAAATCAATAATCACATACATACTTATAGTAGGGGCATGCAACAATAATCTCCTAGTCATTAAAAAATTAAATAATATTATAGTAAATGAAATGTTATATTAGATTTAATTTATCAAGAAAAGAGTTTCTAATATTATTAATATTTTTAGTTAAATAATGAATAAACTAATAATTCTTTCTAATTTTATTACTATTTTTTTAGATAAATAAAGAATCCACAGAAAGACACGAGGAAACCAATTTGAGAGAAAAACAAAGGTGTCTAGGAATAAAAGGATGGGATCCATGAACTGTTTATCTTCCATCCATCATTCCTATTTAGCATATTAGATCTTTTCTCTATCTGGATGGCTTCCCTTAATTTACGGTGATGGAAATGATCAATCCTAACAAGGACTTGGGAATTCTCTAAACATATGTGGTGTTTTATCTTTTCAGCATGTTCAGTCAAAGCAGAGGAGTGAGTCCTACAGTGTCTTAAGCAAGCCATATGCTCTTGAATCCTCTTATATGTGAAAGCCACATGCTCTTGAATCCTCTTATATGTGAAACGACCAGTTTCTCCAATGTAGAGAGTTTCACAAGAACAAGAAGATTTGATACCTTGGTATCTATTATAACCCTGAAAGCTCGAGTGGCCAATGCGTTGAGAATACCTAGTATCTATTATAACCCAAGCTCAAGTGGCCAATGTGTTGATACCTAGCTTTCAAGCTAGATAGTAATGGGAATTCACATGTAAATATTGTTAGCATGTAAATGATATAGATTCACTAATTATTTTTTTTATAAATAGGTTTTGTTTAATATTATGTAGCAATATCATAGTTTAATAATACCACATGCATAAAAAGGCTATAACTCATTCCATATTCACAATATTTTTTATAATATTTTCATTTTAATTTAATTTAATAATTTTTTAATTAAATTGAAAAATAAAAAAAAAAATATTTGAATAAATTTCAATAATTCTTTTTATTTCAACTTATTACTTATTTTTAACTTAATTACTTATTAATAATTAAATTAAAATTTTAGAAACTTATTCAAATTATAAAGAACAGAAGAATACTTTTTAAATTATTGAATTGCAAAAATCATAATCTCTTTAATTCCTTCACTAATTTTTATATTAACAAATACAATTTAAAATAATAAAACATTGTGATTAAAAAAAAAAAAAAAAAGAAAAAGAAGAAGTAGTAGTTTAGATTTTGAATTAAAATACTAAAAGTCACCTTATTTAATATTTACCTATTTTATTTAACTCGTAAATTTTTCATGGAATATGTAATCATGTAGCAATCTGCCCTTCATGGGGAAGTAGAATGGTCCAAAAGGCCAAGTATTAATTCATCCTGATATGATTCGTTAGGTCAATATCTAAATCCACTTAAAGTCAATATCTAAATCCACTTAAAATGGCACTCTATAAGGTAACTTGGTTGGTTTTAGTATGTATTTTTCATTGAAAATGGGGTAACTCTTTTAATGTAGGTTTTCTAAGGGTATTTTTTAAAAGATATACTTTTATCATGGATTTAAATTTATATATTAATTTTAACTTAATAATATAATTGATTAAAATATTTGTGGGGTAATTTAATTAGTGATGGTTATGAAGTATTATGTAAATGTTGAGATTTGAGGTTTAATTTTTTTTATTAACACGTGTCTATAGAAGGGGTATATGTAAGCACTTAAAGGTTATAGTGATAGTGGTCATAATCAACTTTATCTCACATAAGTGAGGAATTTGCCTAGTTATCAATTCCTCTAGATAAAAATAAAAAATAAAAAATCACTATATCAATGAAATTCAAATAATACATAATATAATAGATGATATTACATTAGGAGTATGACACATTGAGCTAAAATAACAAAAGTATATTAAAAATAAGGTCCAGCCAATCAAAACTCAAGAACATCAAGGAGATTTATGAAGAAATATCAATAAATATACTAGTCGCACTCAATAACCAATTCCAACATTCAAAACAACAAAAAAGTGTGTGATATACATGGGATAAGTAGTATCAAGTGTTGTGTTGAGATTCATGTTGATGCAACTTGCATAGTAAATTCTAATGGTGGTGATATGAAATGTTCTATAGTCACTCATGTCGTGTTGATGCAAGAAAATATCCCCTCCTCAACATCAAAAGTTTACTTAATAAAAGGGCTCAATTATACCCTCTTTCATTGAAAATGGAGAACCCTCCAAATATGGTTGGCATTATTCTTTATTTCTTTATCAATTGTAGTTCAACCTTTTATTAGTCCTTGTCTCGTCAGGGATTATAGAATTCTCCTCGTGTCAAAGTGCATTGACTTTCAATATATTTTAGACTTTATTGCAATTTTAACCAAAGTTTGGAGAAAATGCTTAATTTTCCAATTTTCCCGTAAATTAAAAAATATTTTTCTAATTTTTTGGCAGTCTTATTTCTATTTTCTTTATGGCCGAACGATGAATTTAATGGGGACATAATTCCCTAGTGTGAGGTAGTTTTAATTTTTTCTAATTTGTCAGTGCTTTAAACAAATAATTAAAATCGGAAAAAATAATAATAAACAAATCAAAATATATAATGTATATATAGTATATATATATAATATATAATATAATCTATATATAGATATATATAATAATATAATAATTAGATAGATATATATATATAATATAGTATATATATATAATATAATATATATAAATATAATATATATATATATTACTTATATATATATATTATAATATATAAACAAACAAAACAAAAAACAAAAACAAAACCAAAAAACAAAAAAAACAAAGCAAAACAAAAAACAAAACAAAACAAAGCCAAAAAAAAAAAAAAAAAACTAATTTTGGTGAGTGTCCATTGCATAGGTGGAGTGTCTGACAATGACAATAGCTATATCCACACCCAAGATGCCATAATCGATGCATTGCCAGTTCTTTTACGTAGACAAGGTTGGGGGGGGGGGGGGGGGGGAGGGACTAAATGAATTCCATATTCATTGGGGCGGAGGAAGTGTCTTTTACATAGACGAGGGGGGGCAGGGGGGTTTGTTGAACAAGAACAAATCTCCAATTATTAAAATTGCAAGTTAACTCACAAACAACGAGCACTCTTTGCACAATGCTCATCCCTCTTTAGTAAACTTGATAAACATTTTGTAGCGTAGAAGCAAACGGGCCATGGTAGCTCAAAAATATGTGTAAAATTCATACCTTTCGATTATGCCTTATTTCCCTTAATTGCAGTTAGTTATGAAGATGGATAAGATATTTTCTCTATGATATTATAATAACCATTGTTATATATCAATTATTCATAATTATGTGTGGGAGAAAGTGTGTGGGAAGATGTGTTTGCTTTGAACCTCTATGCTTCCACCTCCGCATCAAGTTCACTTATAAAATGTTTTGCCAATTTAAGACATTATGAACATGGTTTGTACTAGTTTTCTTGTGGATAAAGCATTTATGTTCGTTGAAAAGCATAAAAAAAGAAACTCATGAACCAAAAATGTCGAAGCTACTCTACAAGCAAACCTCCGCACAAGCAAAGTAATTTCTTAAAAAAATATTGTGTGCCACATAAAACATCTGCTACAAGCTAAAATCTTGGCATTTGGCATCTGTCGCATGGTTTACATCATTAGTTTCATTCTTTGATTATGTTCTTTTTTATTTTCAAGACATGTTTGGACAAATTATTAATTTGTAAGAGTAATAATTAATATCCTTAAAATTAAATGTTAAAGTACAAGATTATAATTTAGTTATTTAAATATAATTTGTTAACCCATTGTGTGGAGGTAGAGATGTGTGACTTTCAGTGTGCAGAGCTTTCCTCCACACAAGGTGGGCCACATAAAGCGTCTGCTAGAAGCAAAAATCTTGGCATTTGATAACTACAACATGGGTTATATCAAAAGTGTAATGGTTAAACAAAAAATAACAAGCCAAATAGCTTTACAACTAGAAACCATAGAAACCATTAAAAAAAGGTTGGCCACATAAAGCATCTGTTACAAGCAAAAATCCTAGCATCTGTCATTTGTTGCAGGGGTTACATCAAAAGTGTTAATGGTCAATGCTCAAATGTACCTCAACATAGAAATCTAATAAAATCTATATGCTAAGAATATGCAAAATATAAAATAAAATAAAATAACTAACTTTAAATCAAAATATCTTAACCATTAATTCCTAAGATTAAATAATTAACTCTAAATTAAAATAGCTTGACGCTTAACCCTAGGCATTCCCGATATGCTAAACAATATCTAAAATAACTTGAGAACTAACTCGTGTCCCAAATTCGAACGATGGTGCATAAGAATAATGTTACAAGTTTTTCTTGTATGGAGAGGCAGGGTATGCGTGGGAGAACAAGGGTGCATAGGGAAATTAATGTTAAAAGGTTTCCTTTTGCAGAGTTTTTACTATACGAAGGGCGAAGTATGCGTGGGAGAGAATTTGCATAGAGAAATGATTTTAGAGCTATGGAGAACAAGGGGTTTCACGGATGCTCTGACAGTGTGTTATTGCTTTGAGCATTGGTGCTAGAATTGAATCTTTGCAAAGGATGGGGTATGTGAGGGAGAACATGATAATTAATATTATTATGTTTCGTTGTGCAGATCTTTTACTGTGCACAAGATGGTGTATTTTTGGAAGAACAGGGTGTGCATATTGAAAATGCAACAAGAAAATGCTAATTTACTTTTGTCCTTGAATTAAATTAGGAATTAAATTGTAATTCTAATTCTCATAGCAACTTGTAATAGTTAAATAAATTAAGTTTACTTAGTTGGCTTAGTTAATTTGAGTTAGGAGTCTATCTAGAGTCATGTAGAGTGGTTCCCAAATTTTAGGGGCCTAGGTTGACTTTATCTTTAGTTTTAATTATTTAATTCAATCTAACTGAGTTAAAGTTAGTTAAAATAGTTCCAAGTAATGGAGGAATTAGTGGGAGATCCAGTAGTGGGGTGTAACCTGTAGTAGTGGCGTGTAACTATAACTACTCAACCAATAAACTTAAGATTCACACATAATTAACTCATGCATGTCAGATCAGAGAAAAACCTAGTTGAGATTGGAGTTCAAGGATAGTGTACTATCAATTGTATAATTATCAAAATTGTACAGGTGGTGCATGCAATTAGAGGAAGGCCTGTGAGGGTTGTGTAGTTCATTATTGAGGAATTTCCCAATTAAATATAAGCTAATTCTCTTGGAAACTGCGCAAGGAAATAGGAGCTTGGCAGGTAACAAGTTTGGCTAAGTATTGGCTTGAGTTGGTTTGTGAAGTAGTGAGATAGATTGAGATAGTGCAGAGGTTGCTCTGGCTTGAAAAAATAATTGTAATCTTCTCATATTTTCTAATTAATGCAATATACATGTAGCAGGGGTTTTTAGCTATGGTTTTCCCCAGAAAATTATTGTGTTATGTGTGATTGAAATATTTCTCTTTTATGCTTCGTGATTTCATCGATTTCTTATTATTGCCATTGACGAGTAGAGTAGATTCAAGTTTATTGTTTTAGCATATTACAATCTGCATTTTGAATCTATAAGGAATTTCTACATGGTATTAGAGATGAAATCACTATAAAAAAGGAGAATACGAGTTTGTATTTTGAAGGAGAAATCGAATTTGCAGTATCATACTTCAGATCTAGCAGGATGTCATTCTACAGATTGAGACTCAAATATGCCCTTGAGGGTAGTTCGAACTATATTTCTGCTAAGGACAGGATGGAGGCAATGAGCTTAAGGAATTCATAGACAGAGATATGACTAAGCCAACAAATACTCAAGATCTGGCAAAGTGGATAAAGTGTGTCACAAAGGTGAGAAGGATTATCCTAGAAGGAGTTCGAGATCATATTGTATTGAACCTTCATGGTAAGGAAAATCAATTTGCAATGTGGAAGGATTTGATGGACCTATTTCAAAACAACAATGACCACAAAAAGTTGGCACTGAAGGACAAGCTCAGAAATATCAAGATGGAGAAGGGCGACATAATCCTGAAGTACTTGACCAAGTTCACCCAATGTCGGGATGAACTTGCAAGTGTTAGTGTTATTGTTGCTGAAGATGATCTGGCAAGCCTAACACTTCTAGGACTTCCCAAGAGATGGCGCAGTTACCAAGACTCAATTACTGGGAGGGAGAAGCTACCAGAGTGGGAGCAGTTGTGGTTCGACTTGGTGCAAGAAGAGATTCAACGAAACACAAGATATGGATCCTCATCCAAGCACGATGAGGAGGATAATTGTGCCTTAGTTGGAAAGGAAAATAAAGGGAAGGGGAAGTCATCCCATTCCAAATCAAATTCTTGTCAGGCCAGCAAGAAGAAGGACATGTCGAAGATTAAATGTTTTCACTATCATGAGTTGGGACACTATGCCACAAATTGTCCGCACAAGAAGGTTGGTAAGAAGCCCTTAGGAGGAGTGGTAGGTGAAGCTCTTGCTTCACAATTCAAACTGGATTTCACCCTCATCTCTTGCATGGTGACATCGGTGATGGGTAGTGTGTGGTACCTGGATAGTGGATCCTCATTCCATATGGCCAAAAACAAGGAGTTCTTTATTGACTTGGAGAAGAAGGACCTATAGATGCACATTGAGATGGGATATGATGGGAGGTATAACACAACCAACATCAGTATTGTTACCTATTAGAGGGAGTATGGTTCTCCTCTCACATTAAAAGGTGTCATGTATGTTACGGGTTTGAAGAATAAATTGGTTTCAGTTGCCATGTTGGATGACCATGGCTATGATTTGATATTTATCAAGGGAAATGCTTCCTTTGTCACATAGCCTTAGGATAGGTTAAGTAGATCAGGGTTTGGGTGAAGAACCTATAGAAATTAGATGTAGAATTTTGTGCTGATTTGATCATAAAAGCAGAGAAGGTGCAACGCCGAGAAATCAGTGAGTTGTGTCATAGAAGACTGGGTTACTTGCACCACAAAGATTTGAAGATCATGCAACAAATTTATAAAGGACTTCCCAAGGGTACACTAGAGCAGAGAGGCACATGCAAAGGGTGTACATTGGGGAAGTACACCAAAGATTCCTTTCATGAAAAAGACATTCAAGCACAATATATCCTTGATTGAGTTCACTTAGATGTGTGTAGACCATTCTCAATAACATCCATGGCCAAGCACAGGTGTTATATATTTGTTGATGATTTTTACTATAAGTGTTGGATTTTCTTCATGTAGAAGAAAGATCATATGTTCACTAAATTTTATGAATTTAAAGCACTTGTCGAGAAAGATACTGGTAGGAAAGTTAAATATCTTAGAAGCGATAATGGTGGAGAACATGTATCGAATGAATTCAACAAATTTTGTACATCAGAAGGCATTCAACAAGAATTAATAACAATGCATAACCCACAACAGAATGGGGTGGTTGAAAGGAAGAATAGAAGTATTGTGGGAGTTTCATGGGTGATGTTACATGATCAAGGCATACCGTTGCACTTGTGGGCTAAAGCATACAACATGCAGAAGAGAAGGCCATGAGATGTTCCCTTAAGAGGGAGCTTCAGTTACATGCAGAAGAGGAGATTTTAGCTCCAAAGGAGGAACCTCACGATGATGCGGAGATCTCACATGCAAAGGAGTAGAGTGGAAGAAACCATTCATGCAGAAACTTCGAGAGATGGAAGGAAGCACACTAGAGAGGTTGATAGATTGATGCATGGTTCTAGAGATATTGTGGGTGCACTCACATCATAGCACAAGTAGAGGAGGTCACCAAATCAATACACTGGATACATGGATCTGATGAGCGAGAGTGTAGAGGTTGAGCCATCCTCATTCAAGGAAGCAGTGCAACAACTAGTATGGGTTAATGCCATGGTTGAGGAATATGACTCCATTACTAGAAACAATGTTTGGGAAGTGGTCCCAAGACCAGCAGACAAGTCAAGGGTGAGTTCCAAATGGATTTGCAAGGTAAAGCAAGAAACAAATGGGAGTGTGGAGAAACATAAGGACATATTTGTGGTGAGAGGATTCTCTCATGTGGATGGAATTGATTATGAGGAGACCTTTGCTCCAGTAGCAAGGTACTCTTCAATTCGATCTATTCTAGCACTGCGAGCATAGATGGGATGGAAGATACATCAGATGGATGTGAATACAACATGCCTCAATGATATGATTGAGGAAGAGGTGTATATTGAGTAGTTGGAAATATTTGAGACCCTTAACATAGAGTCACATGTGTGCAGACTCAAGTGAGCGCTATATGGACTAAAAAAAGAACATCGTGCTTGTTACACCAGAATTGACAGCTATTTCATTGGGCTGGACTTCACCAAAAGTGACGCAGATGCGGACCTTTACCATATTATGGTTGAAAGTAAATTTTTTATCATAGTATTATATGCCGATGACTTGATTCTAACAGGTGATGGGAAGATGATAAAATCTTACAAAGAGGATCTTGCAAGAGAATTCGTGATGAAGGACCTGGGGTTCATGCATTACTTTCTTGGTGTGGAAGTATGACAAGGAGATGACGAATTTTTTGTCTCTTGTGAAGCATGCCAACGAGATATTTAATAAGTCCCACATGGAGAGAAACAAACCCATGGAGACTCCTCTATTTGGTAACTAGAGGAAGGAGAGTGATACTTCAGGTGAAGTAGTGGAGGTTACTATTTATATACATCTTGTCGATTCACTTATGTATTTGGTGAACAAATGACTGAAAATGTTTTTTGCAGTTAACCAACTTAATAAAGACATGGTTAAGCCAACCAAAATTTATTGGAAGGTAGATAAACATGTGTTTAGATACCTCAGTGGAACTACTCAGCTTGGTCTTTGGTACAGGTAGATAGAGGGAGTGAAGCTTCAAGCCTTCACAGATGTAGATTGGGCAGGGAGTCCATCCAACATGAAGAGAACATTAGGTGGAATCTTCAATATTACATGAGCAACAATTTCTTGGTATAGTAGGAAGTAAAGATCATTTGCACTCAGTTTAACAAAATCATAGTACATGGCTGCTAGTCAATTAGCTTGTTAGGCTATCTAGATTAGGAACATTCTTTTTGGGTTATTTGGTCAGCAGATGGATCCTACTATGATTTACTATGAGAATTAGAGTTGTATCAAACTCTTTGAGAATCTAGTTTTTCATGATCGTTCCAAGCATATCGACATCTGGTATCACCATCTACGAGATTGTGTGGAGAATCATGTTGTTGGAGTACATTCCTACAAAGGAGCAGGATGAAAATATTTTGACAAAGGCATTTTCAAGATGCAAATTATAGTTTCACATATGTAGGATTGGGTTAGTAGATAATCCCTTTCTTGTTCAGAGGGAGTGTTGAAAATGCATCAAGAAAATCCTAATTTAATTTTGTCCTTGAATTAAATTAGGAATTAAATTATAATTCTAATTCATATAAAAAATTGTAATAGTTAACTAAGTTAATTTGACTTAGTTGGCTCATTTAATTCGAGTTGGTAGTCTATCTAGAGTCATGTAGAGTGGTTCTTAAATTTTAGGGGCCCCGATTGAGTTTATTTTGAGTTGTAATTATTTAATTCAGTCTAATTGAGTTAAATTCAGTTAAAATAGTTCTAATTGATGGAGGAATTAGTGGGAGATAGAAGTGGGGTGTAACCTATAGTGTTGGTGTGTAACCAGCACTCCTCAATGAATAAAATGAAGATTCACTCAAAATTAACTCATGCATGTGAGATTAGAGAAAGACCCAGTTGAGATTGGATTTTAGGGACAATGTACTATAAGTTATATAATCATCCAAATTGTATATGTGGTGCATGCAATCAGAGGAAGGCCTATAAGGATTGTGTAGTTGATTATTGAGGAATTTCCCAATTAAATATGGGTTAATTCCTTAGGAAACTAAAAAGGAAATAGGAGCTTGGAAAGTAGCATATTTGTCTAAGTATAAGCTTGAGCTGGTTTGTGAAGCAATGAGATAGATTGAGATAGTCCAAAGTGTTGAAATATGGAAACAAGAATATTCCAATTTAATTTGTCCTTGAATTAAATTTTGAATTAAAATCGAATTTCGTCTTAACAGCTACTTGGAAATAATTAATTAATTTATTTTAAATTAATTAGTTGGAGAATTCAAGGTAGAAGTCTTTCTGAAGTCATGCAAGAGTTAGCCCTTAAATTAAGGAGATAAGATTGAGTTATATTTGAGTTGTAATTAGTTAACTCAATTTACTGAGTTAAGTCTAGTTAAATTAGTTCCAAACTATTTGAGGA
>APFE030034223.1:194756-226828 GCA_000404065.3 Pinus taeda
AGCTTGATTTTTCATTATGTTCCTTTCAATGTTACAATACATATTTATACATGTCGAAGCATCCAATACCATGGACCGAAAACCATTGCATCCAAAACCATGGACTGAAAACCATCATGTCCAAAAAACATGTGCGAAAATCAGGCACAAAACCATAGGTGGGTCTGCCCAACCTAACATAGTGTCCAAAACCAAAATTTTCTAGGGCGCTGCCCTGGACCCCATAAAGTGGGGTTACGGGTACACCTCAAACCCCATGTGACCCTCCCCCTCTAACCCCTGGTTAGCTATGTGAGCTAGTCATGTAAAGAATATAACACAACCCAACATTCTCTATAGCTCCAGAATCATGCTCCATAAACCTCAACCTGTATTACACTTGCTAATAAACATGGCGAATTATGGTTCTAATCTCTGAATCTATGTTTGCAGAGTCACTTTAACAATGTCAATATATCATTGATCTAACTTCCCTTGGGTTTAAGCCTTTGTCTTTTTTGTTAATGCCGATTTTGAGTCCGCAAAATGTAAATGTTCATTGTCCGAAGGACATGCGCAGGATGGCGTATGTGCGATAAAAAAAGGGTGCAGAAAGAAATTTATGTTGTCGAAACGTAATTAATTTAACTATGAAAAATTTTCAAATTAGTATTACTATGTTTCTTTTTATGAAGATTTCCTTGTGTGAAGCTCTCACTGTGTGGAGTATGGGTAATGTGCACAAGAATGGGGCCATTTTCCAGTTGATGTTTTCTACAATAAAAAATGTGATTCGGTTTTTTTTCTTTGGATAGATTTCATTTTGTGGTGTTTTTCCACACTCGGTACAATTTTTAGTAAATTATTTAGCAATATTTAGAGTTAAAATATTACCAATAAGTTATAATAATAATAATTCTGAAGAGTTTTGCAAAAATAAAATATTACGGAAGTGGAAAGGTTTCATTATAACAACACAGTATTTAATTAGTTAATAAATAGCAAAGTCTTTAGCGCAAAATAAGTCAATTATGCATGTGTGTGGAAACATCACTAGTGTTCGCACTTCAGAAATTTTTCCTAAAGTGAAATAATAACATAGTAGTGGAGACCAACATTTTTTATAGGGGTTGACATGAATAAAAGTATTTTTTGTAATTTTTTTGATTAAAAACCTTTTTTATGAGTGCAATCATGCATGAATTGTTCGAAAGGTTTGTGACCCATGCTTCAAATTGAATCATTTTAGCATTCTTTAAGAACAAATCGATGAGAAATTTTAGAGCACTGGCTATTCTAGCTAAAGAAGTATTGAGCTCTTTCTCCGCAGCTCCAAAATCACGCTCCATAAACTTCAATCTATTTTACACTCACTAATAAACTTGGTGAATTATGGTTCTACTATCTAATTCTATTGCAGAGTCAGTCTAGCAATCTAAATATATCATTGATCTAACTTTCCTTGATTTTAAGCCTTTGTCTTTACCATTAATGTCGGATTTGAGTATGCATAATGTAAATGTTCATTGTTCAAAGGACATGCAGAGGATAGCATATGGTTGAGAATACGGGGGTGCAGAAGGAAATTAATATCGTTGAGGTGTAATTAATTTAACTGTGAACAAATTTTGAATTAGTATTACTATGTTTCCTTTTATGAAGCTTTTCTTGTGTGAAGCTTTTACTGTGCAGAGGATGGGTAATGTGCCCAAGAATGGGGGCATTTTCCAATTTGCATTTTCTAGAATAAAATACTTGATTTCATTTTACGAATTTTTCGCTACACATTGGCAGTTCCTCCCAAAGTGAGCTAATGACATAGTAGTAGGGACCAACATTGCTTACAGGTGTTTACACAAAAAAAAAAATATTTTTTGTTTCTGTGATTAAAAAACTTGCTTATGAGTGCAAGCGTGCATGAATTATGCAGAAGGTCTGTGATTGTGTGGAGTGCGAAGGTCTACATGATGAAAGATTTAAAGTTTCCTCCACGCAATGGATTTCCTTTATAGTTTGGCACATATGCCTCTTTACAATAAGATAGCCATAAACAAGGATTTGGTGCAACACCAGATATGGATCCTCATCCAAGCACGATGAGGAGGATAATTGTGCCTTAGTTGGAAAGGAAAAGAAAGGGAAGGGTAAGTCATCCCATTCCGAATCAAATTCCAGTTAGGCCGACAAGAAGGACATGTCGAAGATTAAATGTTTTCACTGTCATGAGTTGGGACACTATGCCGCAAAGTGTCTGCACAAGAAGGTCGGTAGGAAGCCCTCAGGAGGAGTGGTAGGTGAAGCTCTTGCTTCAAAATTTGAATTGGATTTCACCCTCATCGCTTGCATGGTGACATTGGTGATGGGTAGTGTGTGGTACCTGGATAGTGGAGCCTCATTCCATATGACCATAAACAAAGAGTTATTTATCGAATTGGAGAAGAATGAACTCTAGATGCACATCGAGATGGGAGATGATGGGAGGTATACCACAACCAACATCGATATTTTTACCATTTAGAGGGAGTATGGTTCTTCTCTCACATTAAAAGGTGTCATGTATGTTACAGGTTTGAAGAATAATTTGGTTTCAGTTTCCATGCTGGATGACCATGGCTACGATGTGATATTTAGAAAGGGAAAGGCTTTCCTTTGTCACATAGCCTTAGGATAGGTTAAGCGGATTAGGGTTCGGGTGAAGTGTAGAAATTTCACTGTAGATTAAATTGATTATGCTATGTACTAAAGCAAAATACTTAATCTACTTCTACAATCAAACTTGCGAAAGCTTAATCGATTTTGAGCAAGATCAAATAGAACACATATAACAGAGAAGAAGATTCAATCACACATGAAACACAGAAGAATACTCTGGGGAAAGCCTCAGCTAAAAATCTCGCTATCTGTATTATCACACAAGTGGAAATATCTCAGGATTACACAAAGCTTTAGCTCACAAGCTATCCAACTCTTAGTACAATCCCTCACTGGTTCTCATAGACAGAATAGACAACACCTCTGCTTTCCTTCAGTCCCCCAAACCTCCTATTTCCTTGTGCAGTTTCTCCTGGGTCCTCCAGCTGCAACCTATGTGATTCTCACCTCACACACAACATTGTCCTCTAAAATAACTACAAAACCCTGAAGGATATAAGTCCTTCTGCATGAACGAGGTTCCTATATAGGAAAATTCCTCCAACTAATAGTACACTATCCCTTCCTTTAATCTCAACTGGGTCTTTCTCTGAACTGACATGCATGAGTTTTTTTTTTCCACTGGAAAAATCGTAATCTTTCATTAATAGTTGAAAAATTACATATTGTAGATGCATTTGCATATGCTGTAAATTCTTCTACCACATGTGGGTAGTTATGTAGCTGTTCATGTCTGTTCAAAATAACAAAAAACCATCACGCAGGATGTTCCTTACTATCTGTTATATATATATATATATATATATATCATATTGCCACGCAGGGCATCAAGTATTTAGCATTTTCAGCTATGTACAAAAAAGTTCAAAAAGGGGTCAAAACAGATTTGTATCTCATGGGTTGGCCGCCCTGTGATAGTGTGCATCTATATATGGACGATGGTAGTACTGGTATGAATTTGTGCCTCGTTGCTCCTGGATCATCCACTCGCCTCTGGGAAGTGTCGAAGCCTCCTTGGAAAGTTGGTCGGCACTGCAGATTTTCTCCCTGTAGATATGTTGACAAGTGATGTCAATAAATTGTGCCTTCAGTATGTTAATATCATCCAAAATGTTGCTGAGAGTGTGTGTGTGGCAAACTGTATTATTGTTGAACCAATCAATGACAATCTTTGAGTCTCCATATATATGAATATGCATGCAGTTGTGCCCCAATGCAAAATGCAAGAGATGACGAACAGTGATAATCTCAGCAAAATTATTTGTGCCAGTTCCCAATCCCAGTTTTGCTTTGTAGAAATGTTGTTCATTGATGTATAATAGAAAGCCTCCCCCACAACCCTGCTGTTGTGCTGAGCCATCAAAGAAAGCCCATGGGGTGCTATGATCTATTTGCGGAGGGTCATACGGTCTTCTATTTCTAGGCTGCGAAGGATCAGGCAGCGCGTTATAGGCTGATATAATGAGAGCAGTAAGATGCGGCCAGTTTGCAGGTCGGTCATCGAAAATCATACGGTTTCGAGCAAGCCATAGATACCGGCATGTAATGATAGGCAGGATTTGAAGCTTGGAATTTCTGTGTTGGTAAAACCAAGTTTCCCAGGTTCGAGTAATGTCATCACCCTCCCATTTGCCCATGTGTTGAATTGTTGTTGATATGGATTGCCATAAGGCAAATAATGAAGAACAGTTAATGAACAAGTGTGTGCACGATTCAGAGGATTGCTTGCAAAAGGTGCACCATTTCGGTCCATATACAGCACGATGCATAAGGTATTCCCCCGTAGGGACGACTCCTTTTAATATACACCAGAAGAATAGCTTCTGCCTAGGGGGCAGTGAGTTTCCAGACTGAGTTCCACCAAAAGGATATCGTATCCGGAACCTTATGCGATATCAGTGTAAGATAGCCAGACTTGGGGGTGTATACTCCATTCCCCGAGTGATACCATATGAGTTCGTCCTGCCCTTGTTTGATCCTTATATGTGATTCAGATAACGCATTGATATATTCCAACCAATCCTGATGCCAGAGAGGTGGAATATTGATTTGGATAACAGATTTCCAACACTGTTCTAATATGGAAGAGTTTTGTGGGTCTGCAATGTCTACCATAACTTTGATCTCCTGCGAGTGAAGGTGTCGAATGAGGGCTTCAGGTAGTATATGTATTCCTCCACTTCCAGTCCAAGGATCCATGCCAATATGTGCTAGAGTTCCATCATTGACCTTCCATACCAGGTTGTCCCTAATGAGAGGCATAGAGTTTAGAAGTGCTTTCCAAATAGAGGATATGCCAGATTTTGACCAGGTAGGGAGGCGAATCCAATCCAAAATATTTAGGGGCCAAATATATTTATGATATGAGATGTTGGTCCAGAGATTGTTGCCAGTGAGTAAATTCCACCCCATTTTTGCCGCGAGTGCTTGTGCGAAGGAAGGGAGATCTTTGAGCCCCCATCCTCCCCATTTTTTTGGGGTGGCGATCTTCTTCCAACCAACCCAAGAAAATATGCACTTTTCCTGATTCCCATTCCATAGGTACCTGTTGCAAGTTTGTTGTAGCCTGGCCAAGATGCTTCTCGGGATCCAGGCTAATGCCATCCAAAAGACTGGAGTGGCCTCCAGTACAGATTTTACCAATACAAGCCTGCCAGCTCTGGAGAGATATCTATGGCTCCAAATGTTGAGTCGCTTCTCCAATTTTGCAACAAGCCAGATCCAGTCAGTGATCTTAGAGCTGACAGGCTTGATTCGAAATCCCAAATATTTTAGGCCGTGGTCTAAAGGTTGGATGGTATATGGGAATAGCTGATGAGCCAGGTGAGATTCATGGATGGAGGTTCTAGATAATATAATGGATGACTTTGAGTGATTTGCAAGCATACTAGTGGCAGATGAGAAAAGGTTGATAATGTTCGAGAAAGACCAGGAGTCACGGATGCTGCCATCAAGGAAGATCATAACGTCATCCACAAAGAGTAGGTGGGTAAGGAAGCAGTCATCTGTAATCCTGAGGCCACTATAATCCCCATTTCTTTTAGCATAGTCGATAAGCCGACTTAGGGCATCCATGACAATCAAGAAGAGGAGAGGAGACAGAGGGCATCCCTGTCTAAGACCACGTTCAGAATGAAAAAATTAGGATGCAGAACCATTTATCAGAACACTGAATGTAAGTGTAGTGATACAAGCCATAATCCAAGTGATGAAATTTTGGGGGAACCCTAGATGGATGAGGATCATCTTGAGATAGAGCCAACTGACCCGGTCAAAGGCTTTGGCTAAATCAATCTTGAGGATGATGGCTTTGTGGTTCTTGGTCCATATAGAATGAAGAGCTTCTTGTGCAGCACCAATAGCTTCATGGATCTGTCGATGTTCCAGGAAGGCAAATTGATGAGGAGCGATATGACGTGATAGGATAGGACGGATGCGATTTGCAATGATTTTGGATATGATCTTCTAGAGCACGTTAAAGAGGGAGATGGGGCGATAGTCATCAAAGGAGGAAGGAGAATTTGATTTGGGAATCAGGGCTATGAAAGTGGAGTTGATAGCATTGTACATAGATCCGGATGCCCGACATTCCTCAATCACCCTCAATAAATCATTGCTGATCAGCTCATAGAAGGCAATGTAAAACTCAATGGTCCATCCATCCGGCCATGGGCTATGATCCTTCTTGAACCACTTTATGGTGCTCTCAAGCTCTTCGGGAGTAACAGGATCGAAGAGATTCTTCGCTTCTTCCTCACTTACAAACCTGGGGAAATGGCCCGCAACATTGATAATATCAGCAATGGAAGAAGCCGGGGGTTGCTTGTATAGATTCCTGAAATGGGCAGACCCCAACTGAGAGAGCTTAGGGAAGGTATCTGCTACATCTCCATCTGGCATAGGAAGGCTCCATATAGTGTTTTTAACCTTCCTGCCTTTAGCATAATTATGAAAAAAACGAGTGTTGTCATCACTAGCTTTTAACCATGTAGCTCTACTACGAAGACAGATGGATTCTTCTCGCTCCCTTAAGATTTTTTGCTTCTGATTTTCGAGCTCTACCAAGTGGGCTTTGTCTTCAGCAGTGATGAAGCCCAGTCCTCTTTCATCAGTAAGGGAGGAGATTTCGGATTCAATGTGCATGAGAGCTGAATTTTCCTTTTGGTTTTTTTCTCTGGCCCATTCTATAGACAGATGTTTGAGCTGTGATAGGTTCATGCAGAAACCTTTTTCCAGTGAGTCCGATCTATCAATAGGATTGTGTAACCAGAAATCCTTGACCAGCTTGATGTAGGAGGGGTCCTGTAACCATCCATGATTAAACTTGAAGGGGGATTTTGGCTTTTTTTCGGCCCCGATAACTCCAGATAGATAGGATAGTGATCTGATATTCCCCCAATACCCACCCATTGCTTGTAGTGGTGAAGCTGTCGAAACAAAGAGCCCTTCATAATGAATCTGTCTAGTCTGCGAGCTAGGGCAACTTCACCAATTCTTCTGTTCCTCCATGTGGGGAGGGTTTTAATCATGGGTACATCAAATAGGTCATGACGCTCCAGAAGATCAGTCATAAACCCTGTAATCGAGTCGATTTGAGCCGCTGAACCCCAGGATTCACTGTATCCCAGAGAGAAATTTAGATCCCCCCCAATGATTGTATTCTCAGCAGAGAGGATATTTAGGCCCAGGAGGTGATTCCAGAAGGCTTCCCTTTGTTGACAAGGACCATATATGTTAATAACCATGAGCGTGATACCCAGGTCTGCCGAGAAGAGGTCAAGACCCAGGAATCCAGGACCCCCCTATGTCCCATGAGCCCTGATAGACGCAGGGTTATAACCAATCGCAAGGCCCCCTGACCGACCTGATGAGTCCATTGCCATATATTGCCAGCTCGGGGTAATGGAGGATAGGGCAGCCGATATGGATTCAGCAGGACCGAGGGTTTCCTGGAGAAGGATGATGTCAACAGGAGATGAGTCAATCAGCCTTTTTAGGGCTAGTTTCTTGGAGGCACTAGCCAAGCCTCTGCAGTTGAAGGAAAGGCATTTCATGGGGGAAGGTTTCCAGGGGTGTTCATTGCTCTAAGAACCCCAACAATGGTGGATTGTCGCCCAGAGGCAACCTCGGCGCTCGCTTTCCTGATTGCCTTAGAAAGGTGTGATTTTCTTCCGCGAGCAGATAAAGGGATCAGGATGGGTGATATGGTACCCAGACCGGCAATTTCCAGGTGAGATCCAATGGTGTGGGGGTGAGGACGAAGATTGTAGTTGTGATTTGCGCCCCTGGATGATGAGGGGGAGGAGGATGGCGAAGAGACCAATTGAGTAGATGGAATGGAGGGGGCAAAAACCGGAGAGGAGGGTAATGTGCAGTGCGCAACAGACAGTGAGGGAGAGAGTGAAAATGCACCAGATGAGTAAATAGACATAGAAGGGAAGAGAGATATACCCGGAGCGGATGTAGATGCTGAGGCCGCCCGAGCTCTAGTAACCAGAGATTGTATATTGCACTGTACAGAACCAGGTGCCTATGGAGGAGAGCTGGTGGGGATGCCTCATACCGGAGTGCAATGAGTTGACGGAGAAATAGGCCTCGAGGGTATGGTGGATGTCACGGGGGCCTCTTCTTGTTTTTTATTGAGAGGGCAATTCTTGAATATGTGACCAACCTTGTGACAGCGACGGCATATGAAAGGCACTCCTTCGTAGTCTAGGATTTGTACCCACGTAAATCTACCCCAGTGGAGTGCAATATTTTCCTCTAATCCATCACGAGTATCCAGGTGTACTAAGATACGAGTCAGCGTTCTGTTCCTGGATTCTACGAAAGATCTATCATGGTCCAGGTAAGTACCCAGAGCATTCCCAATGCGCATGAAAACTTCTTCATTCCAATATTGGAGGGGGAGACCAGGAAGACGAACCCATAATGGTCCCGCCCCAATCTGCTCGCGTTCAGGATCGAAGAGGGGGCTCCATCTTTTCAACAGCACCGGCGCCATCTCAATGTGCCAATATTTGGCTAAAACCATATCCGTATAATTTTCCTTGGCAAAATGTAGGGCAAACCATCCACAGGGAAGAACTTGCACTTCAGGAAGTTCTTTTAGAACACCTCCCCAAATCTCCTTCACCCAGAGGGTGAGCCGGGTAGCAGAATATGTGCACCCTCGAACATGCCCGACAAGGATGGTATTTGCCATTTTTGCTGCCTCCCCAATGGCAGATGTCTCTCCAAACTGAATGGATATATCCCTAGAAGTAGCTTTGACGCACTTATTCCTCTTCTTTCCCATGCGCGGAGCTGATGGATGATCAGCTAGAGGGTCCGGAGAGCATTCTAGGGGAGTCGCCTTCGATGTAATGACCCTCACAGCAGGGGTCTCAAAACAGCTTGAGGGAGAATGGCGATATACAGAAGGCCTAGCCCCCAACGAAAGAGGCGGTCCTGATGATGTGGCAGCTAGAAACGAGGAGGACGGAGGGTGAGGATCAAAGGATGGCGACGGGGGGATAACAGATGACAGGAAACAGAGAGTCCCCAGAGACAGAGGGGGTAGATCAAGGCCGGGGGATTTGAGAGGCAAAGAACCCTCGGGCGCATGAGAAGGGGAGGTAACCGGAATAGTGACCACCGGGGAGGGATGCGAGGAGGGAAACGGCGAATGATTGGGGCCAGCAGACAACGGAAGAAACGACGGGCGATCGAAGATAACCTGGGATTGAAGAGGGTCTTCTGTATAGTCAACCTCCTCCTTCGTTTCCATAACGTCACCGACGGTAACCGATGCCATGTTGAAAACGACAGATGGGCCTAAAAAGTCGGGCCAGGTAAAACAGGTAGCAGGTGCGTGGTTGTCCTCAGGTGCGCAGTTGTCCTCAGGAGTGTAGAGATAGGGTTTCTGAAACCCTAACCGAAACCCTCGCGGTCAGCTGCAAAGTGATCCATCTCCCGTCCCTTTCGACATGCATGAGTTATTTATGAGAGAATATTCAATTATCTAGAGAACACTAGTTGAAAGCATGCATGCATTAACTAATTGAACTCACAATTAGTTCCTCCAACTGCTTGGAACTAATTAAACTAGACTTAACTCAGTTAACTGAGCTAACTAATTACAACTCAAATACAACTCATCCTTATCTCCTTAATTAAGGGATAACGTCCTCAATCAAAGGGATAACTATTGCATGTCTTCACAAAGACTTCATGTTTGATTTTCTCCAACTAATTAACTCAACATGAATTAATTAATTATTTTACTAACAATTACTGAGCTCAAATTCGAATTTTAATTCAGGGACTAATTAAAATTGGAATCTATACCGACATGCTATTTCTAGCAATGCTATTTCTAGTATTTCTATTTCATCATTCCTTGTTTCTATTTCCAACACTGGTACCTGAAATGCTATTTATATCATTTCTATTTTTAGCATTTCTTGTTGCTATTTTCAAAACTCCCTCTCCACAAGAAATGCATTCAACTCAAACCCGATCCTGAACCTTTGGAATGTTCTACATGCAACACTTCTCCCTAGTGTTGTTGTTACAACAACTCTAGAAACAGAAAATATCCAACCTGAATCAAAATGATGCCACTGTCATCAAAGTCTCTGACTGTTATTTCCTTTGTCAATTGAAAAACTCTGCACTTGTACTCACTCTGCCTAGCCAGTCCTTCTCTGCGCTCTTCAGTATTTGACTACTCTAGCCTCTGTCACTTTGATCTCTGACTGCATCAATCCCATTGATTCCTCCCATTGCATCCATGCTACTGCTGGTCCTTTCTCCCAGCACTACATTCGCACTGCATCCCCTCTCATCATGTTGCATCATGCTACCCATTGCTGCACTGCAACTCAATTACTGAGAAGTAAGTAACTGATCTCCCAATTGACCTCCCTATTGGGCTAGAAACACCCTTTGATGCTAAAGCTCCCTCTGCCACTTAATCCGCGCCTGCCTCTACCCACTTAGCCATTCTTGCTACTCCTCATCGGGGCTCCCGTGGCAAGGTCTAATCAAAGAGATTGGGTACCTCAAGGATCCTGCCCCTATTTCAACCTTTTTGGAACTATCACTTCACATCACCCCACTTGACACCTGGAGGTATGGCTGCATGTGATCCCTCTACCCACTTGTCTTGAAATTTCCCCCCTACTGGAGGTCTCTGCATGAGTGGATGCCTCCAGTTGGTCTCCTCTCGACTTCTCTAGTTGTGGTTGCTCCACAACCTCTTGAAGCTGCTTCACCAATTGTGGCTCCTCCACAATTGTCTGAGACTTCTTCTAGCACTACATGTTGAGAGGTAATGTACTCTCCCTCTCAACCACCAAGTCTCCAACATTTGCATTGCTCCTCAAGGCTTTTCATGCATCTTGAACCTCAAGAGCATACAGGTTCTTGACTCGTGAACCGATCTGCTGCACTTGCCTTGTGGTGATGTGTCTAAGGAAAACCTTTCCCTTACTGAAGACTACATCATAGCCTTTGTCCTCCATCATCGTGATCGATACCAAGTTCCTTTTCAGTCCTGGCACATACTTCACATCTATCAAGGTGATGCGAGCTCCATGCTCCCTTTGAAAAGCAATTGTGCCCACTCCTGAAACATTATACTTTTCATCATTACCCATCTCTATGAGTATCTTGAGGTCTTTCTCCTCCAAGGTATTGAACAAACCCTTATCCCTGGTCATTTGGAATGAGGCTCCACTGTCAAGAAACAAACCACAACCCATCATCGATGAAACAATGCATGCGACGAGGGTAAAATCCAATTCAAATTGAGAGGCTAATGCCTCACCTTCAGATCCTTCCGAGGATCCCTTCTTGCATTTATTCAATGGACGATTAGTTGCATAATGGCCCACCTCATGACAATTAAAGCATCTCACTTTAGATTTGTCAATATTCTTCCCACCATGGGAAGAACTCAATTTGGAATGAGAATCCTTCTCCTTTCCCTTCCTTGCCTTATTGGCTAAGGCTAGATTTTCTTCATCCTTCTTGGATGAAGAATCATCTTTGGTGCTCCTGCTGCATTAGATCCGACCATAGTCATTCCCAATCTGGTAGTTTCTCTCTTCCATTCATTTGGTCCCGGTAGCTATGTCATCTCTTAGGAAGACCGAGGAGAGCAAGACTCACCATGTCATCATCGGCTGTCGTGATTCCTACACTTCCAAGCTCATCTCTGTAGGTGGTAAGCTTGTTCAAATATGTAGAGATCGTGTCACCCTTTTCACACTTGATTTTCTAAAGCTTGTCCTTTAGCGCCAACTTCCTCTAGTCGTTGTTGTTCTGATATAGATCCTTCAATGTCTTCCACATTGAAAACAGAGTCTCCTTCCCATGGAGACTCGAGACAATATGGTCTTGAACTCCCTCCAGAAGAATCCTCCTCGCTCCTACCACACATTTCTTCCATTCCGCCAATTCTTGGGCATTAGCTACTGCTCGCTTGGGGACTTCTTGATCAATGAAGTCCTTTACACCTTTGTCCTCTAATATGACTTCCATGTGATCCTTCCGGGTTATGTAATTCGAGCGGCCATCCAGGGCATACTCGAGTCTCAAGCCATTGAATGCCATTGGTTAGCTTGAGATGTGATAAGAAATCGATTTTGTACCTACAATCAAGAACTTCAAACTTCGAACTTCTCCCCTATTTGTATACTTTTCTCCACTTTGATCACCTTTGCTTTGATACCATGTAGAAATTTCACCGTAGATTAAACTGATTATGCAATGTACTAAAGCAAAATACTTAATCTACTTCTACAATCAAACTTGCGGAAGCTTAATCAATTTTGAGCAAGATCAAATAGAACACATATAACAGAGAAGAAGATTCAATCACGCATGAAACACAAAAGAATACTCTAGGGAAATCCTCAACTAAAAACCCCACTATCTGTATTTTCATACAAGTGGAAATATCTCAGGATTACATAAAGCTTTAGCTCACAAGCTATCCAACTCTCAGTACAATCCCTCACTGCTACTCATAAACAAAATAGACAACACCTGTGCCTTCCTTCAGTCCTCCAAGCCTCCTATTTCCTTGCGTAGTTTCTCCTAGGTCCTCCAGCAAACCTATATGATTCTCACCTCACACACAACACTGACCTCTGAAATAACTGTGCAATCCTGAAGGAGATAATTCCTTTTGCATGGATGAGTTTCCTATATAGGAAAATTACTCCAACTGATAGTACATTGTCCCTTCCTTTAATCTCAACTTGGTCTTTCTCTAAACTGACATGCATGAGTTATTTATGAGAGAATATTCAGTTATATGGAGAACACTAGTTTCATTCATGCATGCATTAACTGACTGAACTCACAATCAGTTTCTCCAATTGTTTGGAACTAATTTAACTGGACTTAACTCAGTTAACTGAGCTAACTAAATAAAACTCAAATACAACTCATCCTTATCTCATTAATTAAGGGATAACTTCCTCAATCAAAGGGATAATTGTTGCATGTCTTCACAGAGACTTCATGTTTGATTTTCTCCAACTAATTAACTCAAGATGAATTAATTAATTATTTTACAAACAACTGCTGAACTCAAATTCGAATTTTAATTCACAATTTTAATTTAGGGACTAATTAAAATTGGAATTTATCCCGAAATGCTATTTTTAGCATTTCTATTTTATCATTCCTTATTTCTATTTCCAACATTGGTACCTGAAATGTTATTTATAGCTATGCTATTTATAGCAATTCTATTTTTAGCATTTATTGTTGCTATTTTCAACACTCCCTCTCAACAAGAAAGGCATTCAACTCGAACCTGATCCAGAACCTTTGGAATGTTCTGCATGCAATACTTCTCCCTAGTGTTGTTTCTCCAGCGACTCTAGAAACAAAAAATATCTGACCTGAATTAGAATGATGCCTCTATCATCAAATTCTTCGACTGCTATTGCCTCTGTCAACTGAAAAACTTTGCGCTTCTGCTGACTCTACCTAGTCAGTCCTTCTCTGCACTCTTCAGTATCTAACTGCTCTAGCCTCCATCACTTTGTTCTCTAACTACATCAATCCCACTGATTCCTCCAATTGCATCTGTGTTGCTGCTGGTCCTTTCTCCCAACACTTCATCCTCACTGCACCTCCTTGCATCATGTTGCATCGTGCTGCCCATTGCTGCACTGCAACTCATTTACTCAGAAGTAAGTAATTGATCTCCCAACTGACCTCCCTGTTGGGCTAGAAACACACTTTGATGCTGAAGCTCCCTCTGTCGCTCCATCCGCATCTATCTCTACCCACTCAGCCAGTCCTGCTACTCCTCATCGGGGCTCCCGTAGTAAGTTCTAATCAAAGAGGTTGAGTACCTCAAGGATCCTACCCTTATTTCAGCCTTCTTGGGACTATCACTTCACATCGCCCCACCTGACACCTAGACGTATGGCTACATGTGATCCCTCTGCCCACTTGTCTCAAAATTTCCCCCTACTGGAGGTCTCTGCATGAGTGGAAGCCTCCACTCGGTCTCCTCTTGGCTTGTCCAGTTGTGGCTGCTCCACAACCTCTTGAAGCTGCTTCACCAATTGTGGCTCCTCCAGAATTGTCTGAGACTTCTTCTGGCGCTGCATGTTGAGAGGTAATGTACTCTCCCTCTCAACCACCAAGTCTCCAACATTTACCTTGGTCCTCAAGGCTTTGCATGCATGTTGAACCTCAAGATCATACAAGTTCTTGACTTGTGAACCGATCTAATTCACTTGCCTCATGGTGATGTGTCTAAGGAAAACCTTTCCCTTACTAAATACTACATCATAGCCTTTGTCCTCCATCATCTTGATCGATACCAAGTTATTTTTCAGTCCTAGCACATACTTCACATCTGTCAAGGTGATGCAAGCTCCATGCTCCCTCTGAAAGTAACCCTGCCCACTCCTGAAACACTATACTTTTCATCGTTACCCATCTCTATGAGTATCTTGAGGTATTTCTCCTCCAAGGTACTGAACAAACTCTTATCACCGGTCATGTGGAATGAGGCTCCACTGTCTAGCAGCCAACCACAACCCATCATCAATGAAACCATGCATGCGATGAGGGTAAAATCTAATTCAAACTGAGAGGCCAATGCCTCACCTTCAAATCCTTCTGAGGATCCCTTCTTGGATTTCTTCAATGGACAATTAGTTACATAATGGCTCACCTCATGACAATTAAAGCATCTCACTTTAGATTTGTCAATCTTCTTCCCACCATGGGAATAACTCAATTTGGAATTAGAATCCTTCTCCTTCCCTTTCCTTGCCTTACTGGCTAAGGCTAGATTTTCTTCATCCTCCTTGGATGAAGAACCATCTCTCGTGCTCCTCCTGATCTCCTCCTACATCAGATTCAACCACAGTCGTTCCCAATATGGCAGTTTCTCTATTCCATTCATTGGGTCCTAGTAGCTATGCCATCTCTTTGGAAGACCGAGGAGAGCAAGACTCACCATGTCATCATCGACTGTCATGATTCCTACACTTCCAATCTCATCTCTGTAGGTGTTGAGCTTGTTCAGATATGTAGAGATCGTGTCGCCCTTTTCACACTTGATTTTTCGAAGCTTGTCCTTTAGTGCCAGCTTCCTTTGGTCACTTATGTTCTGATATAGATCCTTCAATGTATTCCACATTGAAAATGAAGTCTCCTTCCCATGGAGACTCGAGATAATATGGCCTTGAACTCCCTCTAGAAGAATCCTCCTGGGTCTCGCCACACATTTTTTCCATTCCACCAATTCTTGGGCATTAGATACTATTGGCTTAGGGTCTTCTTGATCAATGAAGTCCTTCAAACCATTGTCCTCTAATACAGCTTCCATGCAATCCTTCCAGGCTATGTAATTCGAGTTGCCATCTAGGGCATACTTGAGTCTCAAGCCATTGAATGCCATTGGTGAACTTGACATGTGATAAGAAATCGATTAGGTACCTACAATCAAGAACTTTGAACTTTGAACTTCTCCCTTCTTTGTATACTATTCTTCGCTTTGATCACCTTTGCTCTACTACCATGTAGAAATTTCACCGTAGATTAAACTGATTATGCAATGTACTAAAGCAAAATACTTAATCTACTTCTACAATCAAACTTGCGGAAGCTTAATCGATTTTGAGCAAGATCAAATAGACAGCATATACAGAGAAGAGATTAATCACCATGAAACACAGAAAGATACTTTGGGGAAGCCTAACTAAAACCCCGCTATTGTATTATCATACAAGTGGAAATATCTCAGGATTACACAAAGCTTTAGCTCACAAGCTATCCAGCTCTCAGTACAATCCCTCACTGCTGCTCATAGACAGAATAGACAACACTTGTGCCTTCCTTCAGTCCTCCAAGCCTCCTATTTCCTTTTGCAGTTTCTCCTAAGTCCTCCAGCTGCAACTTGTGTGATTCTCACCTCACACACAACACTGACCTATGAAATAATTGCACAATCCTGAAGGAGATAATTCCTTCTACATGGATGAGTTTCCTATATAGGAAAATTCCTCCAACTGATAGTACATTTTCCCTTCCTTTAATCTCAACTTGGTCTTTCTTTGAATTGACATGCATGAGTTATTTATGAAAGAATATTCAGTTATCTGGAGAACACTAGTTGCATGCATGCATGCATTAATTGGCTGAACTCACAATTAGTTCCTCCAAATGTTTGGAACTAATTTAACTAGACTTAACTCAATTAACTAAGCTAACTACTTACAACTCAAATACAACTCATCCTTATCTCCTTAATTAAGGGATAACTTCCTCAATCAAAGGGATAACTGTTGCATGTCTTCACAAAGACTTCATGTTTTATTTTCTCCAACTAATTAACTCAAGATGAATTAATTAATTATTTTACAAACAACTGCTGAGCTCAAATTCAAATTTTAATTCAAGGATTAATTAAAATTGGAATCTATCCCAAAGTGCTATTTATAGCAATGCTATTTTTAGCATTTCTATTTTATCATTCCTTGTTGCTATTTCCAAAACTGGTACTTGAAATGCTATTTATAACATTTCTTGTTTCTGTTTTCAACATGAAGAACCTATACAAATTAAATGTAGGAGTTTACATTGCTTCGATCACAAAAGCAGAGAAGGTGCAGAGCCGAGACATCAGTGAGTTGTGTCATAGAATACTGGGTTACTTGCACCACAGAGCTTTGAAGATCATGCAAAAAATTTATACAGGACTTCCCAAGGGTGTACACTGGGCAAGTACACCAAAGCTTCCTTTCATGATAAAAAAATTCAAGCACAATATATCCTTGATCGAGTTCACTTAGATGTGTGTGGACCATTCTTAACAACATCCATGGCCAAGAACATGTATTATGTAACATTTGTTGATGATTTTTACTATAAGTGTTGGATTTTATTCATGTAGAATAAAGATCAGATGTTCGCTAAATTTTATGAATTTAAAGCACTTGTCGAGAAAGTTACTGGTAGGAAAGTTAAAACTCTCAGAAGTGATAACAATGGAGAATATATGTTGAATGAATTCAATAAATTTTGTACATCAGAAGGCATTCAACGCGGATTAATAGCAATGCATAACCCACAACAGAATGGGGTGGTTGAAAGGAAGAATAGAAGTATTATGGGAGTGTCACGGGTGATGTTACATGATCAAGGCCTACCATTGCACTTGTGGGCTGAGGCATGCAACAAAGTTGTTTATTTGCAGAATATAATCCCTCATCCAATTCTCGGGATGAGTACACAAGAAAAATACTTTTTAGGTAGGAAACTAGATGTAGCACACTTCAAGATCTTTTGTTCATCAGTCTACTGTCATGTTACTAAGGATGCACAAAAAAATCTAGAGCCAACATTTGAGTTGGGCATATTTTGGGGTACAATGATACACCTCACAATTATTTGGTGTACCTTCCATCCAACAAAATGATAATGGTTCGTAGAGATGTGAATTTTGATGAAGAGAAGCCCATGAGATGTTCCCTTGAGAGGGAGCTTCAGTTACACGCAGATGACGATATTTTAGATCCAAAGGAGGAACCTTAGGATGATGCAGAGCAGCCACACACAAAGGAGAAAAGGGTGGAAGCAACAAATCATGTAGAGACTTACAAAGATGGAAGGAAGCACATTAGAGAGGTTGATAGATTGATGCATGGTGCTAGAGATATTGTGGGCGCACTCACATCATAGCACAGGCAGAGGAGGTCACCAAATTGGTACACTAGATACATGGATCTAATGAGAGAGAGTGTAGAGGTTGAGCCATCCTCATTCAAGGAAGCAGTGCAACAACCAGTATGGGTTAATTCCATGGTTGAGGAATATGACTCCACTATTAGAAACAATGTTTGGGAAGTGGTCCCAAGATCAATAGACAAGTCAGTGGTGAGTTCCAAATGGATTTACAAGGTAAATAAAGCAACATATGGGAGTGTGGAGAAACAGAAGGACATATTCGTGGCAAGAGGATTCTCTCATGTGGAGGGAATCGATTATGATGAGACCTTTGCTCTAGTAGCAAGGTGCTCTTAAACTAGATCTATTCTAGCACTGTTAGCGCCGATGGGATGGAAGATACATCATATGGATGTGAATACAACATGCTTCAACGATATGATTGAGGAAGAGGTGTATATTGAATAGCTGGAAGGATTTGAGACCTTCAATATAAAGTCACATGTGTGCAGACTCAAGCGAGCACTATATGGACTAAAAAAAGCACACCGTGCTTGGTACACTAGAATTGACAACTATTTCACTCGGTTGGACTTCACCAAAAGTGACGCAGATGCAGACCTTTACCATATTGTGGTTGAAAGTAAATTCTTGATTATAGTATTATATGTATATGAATTGATTCTTACAGGTGATGAGAAGATGATAAAATCTTACAAAGAGGATCTTGCAAGAGAATTCGAGATGAAGGACCTGGGGCTCATGCATTACATTATTGGTGTGAAAGTATGGCAAGGAGATGATGAATTGTTTGTCTCTCAAGTAAAGCATGCCAAAGAGATATTGAAGAAGTTCCACGTGGAGAGCAACAAACCCATGGAGACTCCTTTATCTGGTAACTGGAGGAAGGAGGATGCTACTTCAAGCGAAGTAGTGGAGGTTACTATTTATATACATCTTGTCGATTCACTTATGTATTTGGTGAACAAATGACTGAAAATGTGTTTTGCAGTTAACCAACTTAGTCAAGCCATGGTTAAGCCAACACAATGTTTTTGGAAGGCAGATAAACATGTGTTTAGATACCTCACTGGAACCACTCAGTTTGGTCTTTGGTACAAGCGGATAGAGGGAGTGAAGCTTCAAGGCTTCATAGATGTAGATCGGGTAGGGAGTCCATCCGAAAAGAAGAGAACATCAGGGGGAATCTTCTATATTGGGTCAACAACAATTTCTTGTTATAGTAGGAAGAAGAGATCATTTTCACTTAGTTTAACAGAAGCATAGTACATGGTTGCTAGTCAAGTAGCTTGTTAGGCTATCTAGATTAGGAAGATTATTGTTGGGTTATTTGGTCAGTAGATGCATCCTACTATGATTTACTGTGAGAATCAGAGTTGTATCAAATCCTTTGAGAATCCAGTTTTTCATGATCGGTCCAAGCATATCGACATCTGGTATCACCATCTACAAGATTGTATGCAAAGGAGAATCATGTTGTTGGAGTACATTCCTACAACGGAGCATCATGCAAATATTTTGACAAAGGCATTTTCAAGATGCAAATTCTAGTTTCACAGAGGTAGGATTGGGTTAGCAAACAATCCTTTCTTATTCAGAGGGAGTGTTGAAAATGCAACAAGAAAATCCTAATTTAATTTTGTCCTTGAATTAAATTAGGATTTAAATTGTAATTCTAATTCTCATAACAAATTGTAATAGTTAACTAAGTTAATTTGACTTAGTTGGCTCAGTCAATTCAAGTCGATAGTCTATCTAGAGTCATGTAGAGTGGTTCCTAAATTTTAGGGGCCCCGATTGAGTTTATTTTGAGTTGTAATTATTTAATTCAGTTTAATTGAGTTAAATTCAGTTAAAGTAGTTCCAATTGATCGAGGAATAAGTGGGAGATCTAGAAGTGGGGTATAACCTATAGTGGTGGGGTGTAACCACCACTCCTCAACAAATAAAATGAAGATTCACTCATCATTAACTCATGCATGTGAGATTAGAGAAAGACCCAGTTGAGATTGGAGTTCAGGGACAATGTACTATCAGTTGTATAATCATCCAAATTGTATAGGTGTTGCATGCAATCAGAGGAAGGCCTATGAGGATTGTGCAATTCATTATTGAGGAATTTTCCATATAAATATGGGTTAATTCCCTCGAGAACTACACAAGGAAATGGGAGCTTAGAAAGTAGCATATTTGTCTAAGTATTGGCTTGAGTTGGTTTGTGAAGCAATGAGATAGATTGAGATAGTGCAGAGGTTGCTCGGGCTTGAGAAAAACATTGTAATATTCTCATATTTTCTGATTAAATAAATATACAGATAGCAAGGGTTTTTAGCTGTGGCTTTCCCTATAAAATTATTGTGTTATGTGTGATTGAATTATTTCTCTTTTATGCTTCATTATTTCATCAATCATTTATTGTTTCCGCTAATGAGTAGAGTAAATTTAAGTCTATTGTTTTAGCATATTACAATCTGCAATTTGAATCTACAAGGAATTTCTACAATGCATCGGGAAAATAATGTTAAACTATTATTAATATTATGTTTCAATGTGCAGAGCTTTGAATGTACAAAAGATGGGGTATGTATGTTTATTTTTCGAACAAATGTTTACTTTAGATGGAAAGGAAAATAGACAACTGTGCAAATTAAGTTGTGGAAAAATTTTGAAATTATGTTATTGAGAGAAAAACGATAGCTAAATGAGCAATGATTTACTTTGATGTAGGGTATAGGTAACAAATTAAATAGAGTAATACATATAATTTTTTTTTTTTTTTCTCGAATTTAACCAAAATTTCTTGTTCTAATGTTCAAAAACTCAAAGAAAGACAACTATTGTAAACTGATTTTCTTTATCAATGAAAAAAAACCACAAAAAATAACAACTATCTAAATTACTACATATCCTCAATATCAGAAGTGACGTGGGCTAGCTCAAGCTGAGAAGGGGAGGAACAATGGTCAATGGCCATGATATTATCATCTCTTTCATTAGCGTCCTCCTCAACACTGACATTCTCTGCGTGAGACAAATTATCCAGACGAAAATTCAATATTTCGTTTTCTGATTACAGTCACTCCATCTTCAAGTCCAACATTTTCATTTTATGAATTAGAAGGTTTAAATGGACTCGTGCTTGAGATTGAATCATTTTAGCATGCTTTGAACCCAAATCAATAATAAATTCAAAAGCACCGACTATTCTAGCTAAAAAAATATTGAGCTTTTTCTTTGCAGCGCCAGAATCACTCTCCCTAAATCTCAATCTGTATTACACGCACTAATAAACTTGGTGAATTATGGTTCTAATCCCTGAATCTATGTTTGTAGAATCACTCTAACAATGTAAATATATCATTGATCTAAATTTCCTTGGGTTTAAGCCATTGACTTTTTCGTTAATGACAGGTTTGAGTCCGCAAAATGTAATTGTTCATTGTTCTAAGTACATGCGTAGGATGGCGTATGTGCAAGAATACAGGGGTGTAGAAAGAAATTTATGTCGTCAAAATGTAATTAATTTAACTATGAAAAAATTTCAAATTAGTATTACTATGTTTCCTTTTATGAAGATTTCCTTGTGTGAAGCTTTTACTATCTGGAGTATGGGTAATGTGCGCAAGAATGGGGCCATTTTCCAGTTTGCATTTTCTACAATAAAAGATGTGATTCGGTTTTCGTGCTTGGATATATCTCATTTTGTGGATTTTCGGCCACACTCGGTACAATGTTTAGTAAATTATTTAGCAATATTTAGAGTTAAAATATTACCAATAAGTTATAATAATAATAATAATTCCAAAGAGCTCTACAAAAATAAAAATATAATGAAAGTGGAAAGGTTTCATTATAACAACACAATCTTTAATTAGTTAATAATTAGCAAAGTATTTGGCACAAAATAAGTCAATTATGCATGTGTGCAGAAGAATCACTAGTGTTCACTATTGGATTTGTGGGCGTTGACCCAGGTTCAACGTTAGTCATCCAAACAAATCCCTACACTACTGGCCATTTCGACATCAGCCCATGGAGTGCGGACTGAAGTCTCACTTGAAGCAGTATGGGGGGATGTTGGAACCAAGTTTTTGCACCCTAAGATGGTCATGATGTCGGTTTGTACCCCCTACACGTGCTTTTGTGTAGGTCACGAAGCCTTAGGGCTCTATCAGTCTACCCATTATTTCACCCTTCAGTACCTCCGTGAAGGTGTACGATTGACCTTTGCGCAGCCCTAACCCGTGGTTTAGGTACTTTCGCGTAGCTATGGCAATGTATTGTATAGGTTCCCAAGTTGTCTCAAGTGTTTTACTTATCTTTACCAATCAATCACAGTTAGCGTCATGTAATCTAATATATTTACTTGCATTCAATTAACAGATATAATCACATACATTCGCACATCAAATAAACATTGTAAAATAAACCCAAACATAATATACTTAGATGCATTAACAGCGACTAAATACACAATAATTGCAGAATATTTTCTCTTTATTGATATCTTCCAGTTTAGTACAGACTCTACCCACCCTATGCACACAGCTGCAGGGGTCTACGCACTCAGCTACGGACTTCCACCCTAGGCCTATGTGCACTCAGTTGCAGAGCCTCTACCTATGCTAAGACTCGAAACACTTAAACTTATCTATCAAACTTCCAATGCTTAACTCTTCTCTCCCTTCCTAGAGCTTACTTACTTAGCTCCTTTTTATACAATCCAACTTGACACTTTTACAAAATAAGGGTAGACAACCTTTTATGACTCTTGACACCTTCGCACTCACGACCACAAAATTCGGAGACTTTACAACTTTATTACAAAATTGTTCCAAAACATGGGCTTTTAGCCCCAATACTGCTCTTAGGGGAACCCGTTCCCAACAAGCCCCCAACACAAACATGGTGACTCGCCCTCGAGTCACTCTGCAGGTGTGAAGATCTTAGTGCAAAGACCTCCCAGCTCAACCTGTATGATGACAACCTTGATGGTGCATTGTGTGGCCACCTGCTTCACCTCTTCAACCAACTGCTCTGTTGTTGGTCCTGAACTGTCAACCAGAAGCTTTTGTTGAGTTGCTTGTAGACTAGCAAGCTTGCCTTCAATGGAGGCCATGACTAAATAAGCTTCGTCCAACCAAGGCTTCAAGCGTGCCTTTAGCACTACCTCTTTGTGTTGCACGGCATCTATCTGTTCCTTCAATGTTTTGGCCTCCTGCAGCTTTGCGAGTCTCTATGTGAAAGTGACGATGCATGCTATTCCTTTTACCCCTTCATAGCACTGTTGCAGTTCTCGAGCCTTTGTCTCTAGTTGTTGTACCTTAGGATCCTCCTGCTAACCAATCATGACCTCGAACGACTGTTCGAATAGCCGTGTGTAGTCTACTACTGCATTATCTACTGTTGTTATCACCTTTGTGACAACATTTGCGCACTGCTTCTTTTCTTCCGACAGAGTTGAAGGTTGAGCCTTCAATTGCAAATCTACAATATGTAGGTTCAGCTTGAGCTAAATCTTAGCCAACTCTATGCGAATGTCGCACACCCCTGTAGCAAGCTTGTAGACCTGCTCATTTGCCTTCGCATCCTCAGGAATGGCCAATTTGGGGACCATTCGGTAGGCTTCCTTCACAACCTTAGTCATGCTCTGATTTGTGTTAGTAATTTCCACCATGGAAGTGAGGGTGGTATCTCACTGCATGGTCATTTGCACATTGTTGATCTTCTACTCACTGATCACTTGCAAAGCGTGCTATTCGCGTGCCCTCAGTGAGGTCTTATTGGCCTTCGATTTCTTTTTTGGCCCAACTTTTTCCTATCCCCTTAGACGCTTGATGTGGTACGACACTGTCTGCGGGTCCAATCCATGCTACTCTATTTGCTTGTCCGTTTCTTCCTCTGGTTCAGTGAAGGTGACCTTGCACCTTTGTCATAGCCATGCTCTGCTCTGCCTGCTATGCGGCATCGCGCTCTACCTAGGCCTTGTTAGTGTCCTCCTTCTTCCTCTTCTTGGTTAGCTGCGCCATCTTGAGCTTGGCCTCCTCCTTTTTGCACTGTGGGGCTGACTTGCTCGATCCCACCACCAAGTCTGAGACAGTGTGCCACTTTGCTGGTTGTTGGGCATGGAACCCCCCCACGAAATGTTTTGGGGCTGAAAGCCCAAGTTTTGAGTTGATATTGTTGTAAATCTCCACGAATTGCGGGCGTGAAATGTATGTTAAAGTCATAGGGCTGTCTTCCCAAGTCTTGAATGTAAGGTCAGCCTACCCATGGTCCGCGGACCATGGGATTGTATAAATAGAGAAAGGCTCTAAGTTGTAAAGAGAGAAAAAAATATAATAGAGAATGGGCATGAAAGGTCTTAGATATTAAGTCAAAGTGTGAAGTGTGTCTTGAGTCATAGAGTAGGAGGAAGGGTTTGCAACTAAGTGCACAGAGGGCTAGTAGAGTCTACAGCTAAGTGCGTGGACCCTTGCAGCTGACTACGCAGGGTGGAGTCGAGTCAGTAATCGGAGAAGAGATTGATAAAGAAAGGTTTTATTACCAATTTTTTGTATCTGTTATGAGTTATTACATGTTTGATATCATTTGCGAATATATTGTTTCTTCACTGTGCGCACTTGTATGAATTGTGAATATTGTTAAGTATAACTGAAAGCATACAAATAAGCTAAGTTAATCAACTAATACGGATTACTAGTAAGGAATTGGGTAATAACACTATTCGGCCCTTGAGTAGGGCTGTAAGAAGGTAGCACCTCAGGCTGCGAGGAACTGGTAAGTGCGCGTAGCGACGTGCATGCAAGGTTGAACTGTGGACCACTTGAAACCATTAGACATCTCCAAGGTGCTGAAACCTGGTTCTAGCACCCTCCCATGCTACTTCAGGTGAGACCTCAGTCCGCGCTCCGCATACTGTTACCGAAAAGGCTAGTAGTGCCGGGATTTGTTTGGCTAAATCACCTCTGAATTTGGGTCAGGCCCCAACAAGCCAACAAATGGTTCTGTTGCCGGGACTAGGATCTGCATAAGGGATGTCTAATGTCATGTCACTGGAATCTAACAAAGAAAGAAATTGAAGGGTGGTTGGACAGAAATATTCACGAGTTTGTGGCACAGGAAAATAGGAATCCGCGAGCATCAAAGGAACAGTGGTTAGAGCGCTACTTATATACAAAAATCCATGAAATTTTATTTTCATCCTTCCTCTCTGAGTTGTATGAGTGGATCGCGAAGCTAGTAGATAGTCAAGGAAGGTGTAGGCTCGACAAACCGATTGTGTGGACTCCAAAGTTGGTGCACATACTAGAAGCATTGAAGATAAGATTACGCGCACTATGGACCATTGGCTCGATCGAATCATAGGAGGCTTTATCATTGAGTTCATGGTAGATACTTCAATCAGTTATAGCAAGGCGGAACGATGCTTCCTCAAAGGACCATAAGGTAAGTACATTAAATCTTTGAACATTTGGATTAAAATGCTATTGTGTGAAAAGAGGGTTATGCAAATAAATCAATGTTTGGGGCTACATGAAGTGGGAGGATGTATAGAAACGAAGGTAGCACAAAGATAGAGAATAGCCCCTTGATTTATCCTCGGCGAGAAAGCGAGGAAGAACTCGTAAAAGTTTCACCAAGAAGTGTGATCAATCTGATAAGGCAACGAATTCCATGCATATTGCCTCCACCTACACCACCACCAGTCTCACCATCTTCACCCCCATCTCCACCCACACCACCTCCGTCACCACCACAGTTCAATATGGTGAGTGTGATCAAATTGACAGTGTTCAGAGTAGGGAATGAAGAATTGGACCAATTTTGGTTCGTGGTAAAGGCCGTATGGGAAGCGCAAGGAGTCATGGATGACAACATAAAGAAGGAAACACTGGTAAGTGCGTTGCAGGATTGTGCACTGACATGGTACATTAAGCATTCTAATGGCAATCCAAATGCAGGGATCGTAGATATCCAGGCTGCGCTAAACAGGGAATTTATTAGGCCAAAATCAGAGACACAATCGATCATCGGGTTTAAGGAGATCACGATGCTTCCAGGCGAGACCCCCCTAAGAGCTAAATCAGAGACTGAAGGGTATGATTCGCGAAGCAAACATGACCTTGACAGATAGGTAGCACCGCACATGGTTTGTAGCATCACTAATTCCGCATCTAAGGATGGCGCTATGGTAGCAGAAGTTATCCACCCAGGCCGAAGCCTTGGAGATTGCAATGAGACTTCATGAGACCCTAATACAAGATCCTGGCTTGGGAGTCCAACAAATCCATGCGCAACTGAAAAATTTGTGTCTGGAAATGCAGAGTTTGAAATAGGACATGACAACTCGGCCATAGGCGTGCAAGGAGGTATGGTGCATAAAATGCAAAGGCCAGGGGCATGACAAGGACCATTGTCCAGTCTTCACGAATTACCTATCGGGAAGAGGGTTGATGCCATTAAGACCAGAGGCACAAGAAAAACCAAGCATCATGCCTGCATTATGGTGTGCAATTTGTCAGATAGGAGGAAAACACGCTACAGATAACTGCCACCTATTACAAAAGTATATGCAGACGTCCCAAAAGTTGTTTTATAATTTATGCAGATCAGTAGGCCATGATGAATGCATCTGTAGAAGTTATGAATTGATGATGGATCAAACCCCTACCTATAGGGTGTAGACCGAAACTCCCTTGATCAAAATGCAGGCATGGCGCGCACTTGATTTTAGGGGCGTGGATGAGGTCGAGGTGGAATGGGACCAGGAAAGGGTTGCAGACAGCTGATTTGTTACAATTGCAGAGGGCCAGGGCATTATGCCCGTGATTGTTCAAATCCGACAAGAGCGTCATGTTTATATTGTACCCATTTTGATCATGAGACAGAGGACTGCCCTACACTGATAGAGAGGTTGTGCGATAAAGGAATAATCCAGCCTCCCCCAACTCATAAGCTACAAATGATGAGGTCTAAACCGCACGAAGAGGACTCGAACATAAACATCGTGCTCCGAAGCATTATCATAATAGGAGATGACAAGGGCAAGCAACCTGAAGAAAGTGTGTGGGTTCATAAGGCTCCCACAAAGGAACCTGAATTTGATTTGGAGAGTGCAAAGGAGACATTCATGGAAGCTAAGAAGAGCTTCACAGAGGCCTCCACTTCAAGTAGTAAAGATAAACTAGAATTGGAGATGGACCCGTCAATGCTTACTACCTTTTTGGAGACATGCATGAAGCTGCTGCGTGATAGCAAAGCAGTGAAACAACTGCAAGAACTCATCACTAGATGTGCTAGAATAGGGGAATCGTGGGTAGTCCAGAAGCTCAGGAAGCACACAACGCAAATAGGAAGGGAGATGAGATTGACTGCACAAATCAGGGAATATGAAATGGATCAAGGGATTCTGGATTTAGGATCAGACACGAATGTATTGCCAAAGAAGACATGGGAACACATGGGTAGGCCCACATTGCAATGGTCCCCAATGAAATTGCGAATGGTGAACCAGCAGAAGATCCTACTGATGGGAAGATTGCAGAGAATAATGGTAGACATCGAAGGTGCGAGCTCGCTTGCTGATTTCGAAGTGATAAATATTGTCGATGACAACAATTCCTATCACGTGCTACTATGAATAGATTGGGCCACTGTTTTGGGAATATTTAATGTTCTTGGACAAAAGGCTAACCCTCTAGATCTAGTTGTAGGTCTAGAAACAATAGACAAAGTAATCTCTACCTTTTCTATAATCAACAGAGAAAACAAGAGAGAAGAGAAACCTACTTGTAGTTTTCACTAGCTCCTTGTCTCCCTTGACCAATCTTGCTGCTCCTTTTCGTACTTAAGCTGCTTGGAAAGTACCTGCACAAACACAGAAAAAAATCCATCAAGGAAAATGATAATGATCTATTGCTTATAAATAACATGGAAATGAGAACATGATATACATATGAAAGCATTAATATGTAACACAAGCATAAGGAAAAAGTCTTGAAAAATTTATTGATAAGAGGAAAGATTACAACCTATATGAGCTCGATCCAACAACACTCTTCCAATTCAATCCCTCTCCACCTCACGAAAAGTAAGACACTCCAACACTATTACAATACTTGCACGCAATTCTAATCTCATATCACCAGCATCTCCCTACAACTCAATATTTTTTAGCCCCCTGATCTCTTAGATGAGTGATGTTTTTATAGGTGAATGAAGGAGGTTATGCAATCATTGGTGATAATGAATGCCTTTCTAAATTTAGAAATCAATTCCATGGAAGAAGGGCTAGCAGATTGATGTTTCCTAATTCCCTTCCTCATCCAAATGTGAACTCAAAGGTGTAGGTGGCATTGAGAAACTTCTAGAGGCTTCTAATGGATAAGGAATCTTCAAACCCTCATGGAAGTTTTCTCAAATTCACCTAGCACAGGCCAAAGAGGGACCAAGTGTACTGCATAGCACTCTGTCAGTGTATGGTTTGCATTGCAGTGCACCTTTATGAAAGCCTACCTGCGCTGATCTTCTTAGAGGTAGTTTTTGAATGTTTTGAGTGATGGAATTTCTTGGGAAGAGAGGGATTCTAATGACTAACTTCTTTAGGGCATGTAACAAGTGCACTAGGGGTTGATGGGCCCTAATAGTATCGATCTGTAATTTGGGGTTGATGTGCCCAAATGGATCTGTAATAGTTGCCCCCTAAAGCATGAGGTCGTAAATATATATATATATATATATATATATATGTCAGGTGAAATGCTTTATCACGAGGAGAGGAGGTTTCGAAACGAAAGGTGACCTGTATCAATTACAATACATATATCATGATAATTTGATTTTTCTCATGATCTAGCTGAGGAAAGGAATACCCATGCTCAGCTTATAAACTTTCATTACATGTACAAATATAGTCATCTACAGATATAGTGTTATGAAACTAGCTCAAGAAAAGATAGAAAAGATAGATCAACGCCTTAGAATTCAGCCTCTTCGAGGGGGCAACCTCCTTTACATTACGTAAATGAACAATTCTTCGATGATTCAAATGAGAAAACCTCCTTTCTATATATAGGAGTCTAAGGAGTCACAATATAATCCAGCCGACCTAACAATAATAATATAAAGCCACAAAAATACAATAGAGGGATTCTATGGGGCACAGTAATAACAATATGGGGGCAATAGGGGCACAACAATATTAATAAGGGGTATAACTACAATAGTAATGGGGTAATCACTAGTAATATAGGGACCCAACATGCCCCTCTCCTTCAAAAAAGTGTTGTCCCCAACGCTTGAGTAGTTCTAGATACTTCTGCATAAAATTCTCATCCTCCCATGTGGAATCTTCAGCGGATAAGTTCTTCCACTTGATAAGATACTCTGAAATTGAACGATTGCGTAGCTTTCGAGTTCTTGTTTCTGTGACTGCTTCTGGTTCCAATATAATTTTTCGTTCCTCGTCAAGTTCTGGCAATATTGTTTGAACTGGGAGCTTGTCGCCTATAACCTTCTTTAAACATGAAACATGGAAAATTGGGTGCAATCGAGAAGCTGCGGGAAGCTCCAATTTGTATGCCATAGTACCAATATTTTGCAACACCTTGTACGGACCATAATACTTTGGTGATAATTTATTATCCTTCTTAGCTTGCTTGAGGGACATTTGCTTATATGGTTGTAGCCATAGGAATACCCAATCACCTACATCAAAACTTCTTTTGCTGTGATGTTGATCTTCCTGTTGTTTCATTCTATTCTGTGCCAACACGAGGTTATCCTTTAAGAGTTGGAGGACTTCTTGTTGATGTTCGATGTGATGTTCCATTTCCTGAACCTTAGAATTTTCTCTTAAATATGATGTGATGGATGGTGGCTGATACCCATAAAGTGCCATAAATGGGGTCATTTTTGTTGTTGTATGGAAGGAAGTGTTATACCACCATTCAGCCAGAGGCAACCATTTGACCCATTGTGTCTGTTTATCAGATACAAAGCAACGATGATATCCTTCCAAACATTTGTTTACTATCTCAGTTTGCCCATCAGATTGAGGATGATAAGATGAGCTATGAGCTAACTGAGTACCAAGACAAGAAAATAATTATGTCCAAAAATTTCCAGTGAGAATGGGATCTCTGTCACTTACAATAATCTTTGGGTTTCCATGTAGCTTTTGAATTGTTTCCATAAATGCAGTAGAAACTGTACTGGCTTTAAATGGATGTGATAATGCACAAAAGTGTGCATACTTCGTAAGTCTATCAACTACCACCATGATGACACTCTTTCCCTCAGACTTGGGTAAACCTGTGATAAAATCCATTGAAACCTCCTCCCAACGTTGGCTTGGAATGGATAAAGGTTGTAATAGACCCAGTGTCTTAATTGTTTCAACTTTTTTTGTTGGCAAACCAAACATTCCGCCACAAACTTTGAATATCTGATTTAAGGCCATCCCAAAAAAAATCCTTCTTAACCCTGTGGTAAGTTTTTAAAAATCCTGAGTGCCCTCCTAAGGGAGAAGTGTGCAATTCCATAAGAATCTTTTGTTTTTGCTGGGAATTCTTACAGAGGTATAAGCGATCTTTGTACCATAACGAATCATTTTTCCAGCTAAATGTATCAGACGTACTGGAATCTTGTTGTAACTTTTGAATAAGTGCCCACACTTCTTCGTCATTCTTCCATTCCTCCCTTGCTTCATTTATCCAATCTGGTTGGATAATAGAAATGGCGCACAACAATGCTTCCACATCCTCATCCTTTCTTGAGAGTGCATCTGCCACCACATTTTGCTTCCCTTTTTTGTAGATGATTTCAAAGTCATAACCCAACATCTTTGTGACCCACTTTTGTGCTCTTCAGAGGATAATCTTTGTTCTAAAAAGTATTTAAGGCTATCATGATCCGTTTTTACCTTGAAGTGTCTTCCCATTAGGTAGGGTTGCCATTTCTTAAGTGCATGGAGTATTGCCAACATTTCCTTCTAATAAATAGCTTTGTGTAAAAACTTTCCCTTGATTGGACGACTTTCAAAAGCAATGGGTCTTTCATCTTGCATTAGAACAGCACCAATTCCATTTCCTGAAGCATCACATTCCACAATAAAGGTTTTTGTGAAGTCCGGTGTAGCTAAGACCGGTGCTTGGCACATTGCCTCTTTAAGATGTTCAAAGCCTTTGTTGCTTCTGGAGTCCATGAAAATGCATCTTTTTTCAATAGTGTTGTTAGAGGTGTTGATATTCTCCCATAATTCTTAACAAACTTGTGATAATACCCTGTCAACCCGAGAAATCCTCGTAGATGTTTTATGGATGTGGGGATTTTCCATTCCTTAATGGCTTTAATTTTGCTAGGGTCTACCTTAACTCCTTCATGAGATACAATATGACCCAGATATTCCACCTGTTGTACTCCAAAGAAACATTTGGATCTTTTTGCATATAATTGTTTCTCCTCCAATAGTTGTAGCACCCTGTCAACATGTTCAACATGATCCTTCCAAGACTTGCTGTAGAATAGTATATCATCAAAAAATACTAACACAAATTTTCTAAGGAATGGTTTGAAAATTGAATTCATCAAACCTTGAAATGTTGAAGGTGCATTGGTAAGGCCAAAAGGCATGACCAAAAATTAATAACGACCCTCATGAGTTGTAAATGCTTTTTTTGGAATGTCTTCAACCTTCATTCTGATTTGATGATATCCTGAACGAAGATCCAACTTGGTGAAGTAAATTGATCCATGCAATTCATCCAGTAATTCATCAATGACAGGAATGGGGAACTTATCTTTAGTAGTGAGCTTGTTGAGCTCCCTATAATCCGGACACATGCGCCATGATCCATCCTTCTTGTGCACCAATACTACTGGAGCAGAGAAAGAACTTTGACTCGGTTGAATTATACCAACCTCTAGCATTTTCTGCAACCATACGTTTAATTTCACTCTTTTGGACATAGGGATATCTGTACGGCCTGATGTTTGGAGGAACACTTCTTGGAATTAGATGAATAGCATGATAATGATCAGGCATAGGTGGGAGACCTTGGGAGTCTCAAATACCTTGGAATGATTGTCCAGGACTTTTTGCAGATATGGAGAAATAGATGATTCCGATGTGAAAACATCTAGCGAACATAATTGTGCAATTAGACCTCTTTGTTCCTTTTTTAGAAGCTTTGTCATACCATTAGAGCTGATTATCTTTCCTGGTT
>APFE030034224.1:0-17851 GCA_000404065.3 Pinus taeda
AGGGGGCTTAAATCTCGTGGATCCCTACACCATCAACATGACATGCGGAGCCAAGCTGTGGTGGCGTTGGTTGAAGGAACCCAATCTGCCATGGGCCAGACACTGGAAGGAAAAATATATTCCCGACTGCAACGAACAGGACTTAATAAGGTTACAGGAAGTGCTTGAGGGTTCTCCAATATGGAATTTAGCAAGAAGGAATCGTAACTTGGTTCAAGATCATAGTTTCTGGGAAATCTGCAATGGGGAAACCGCCCTTTTTTGTGAAGATGCTTGGCAGCAACTCCCAAGGCTAGAAAAACCAGAGCTAGAAGATTTTAAAAGAGAATGCCAGAACAGGGGAAGGTATATTGTCCACCATTATTGGAGCCACAGCAGCAGCGACCAGGAATGGAGAGATTGGTTAATCCATGATACAGACAACTCAATTGAGGTAAACAATAATATAAGTGATCTGCTAAGCCATCTAAACAATATAAAAATCAGAAAGGCTACAGAAAACGACAAGCTAAGATGGGGCATGAAAGGGAGTGGTAATTTCACACTCAAAGAGGCCAGAGAGCAGCTAGAGCATTCAGAGCAGGTGGAGGTAATGCAATGGAGCAACAAGGTCTGGGATTCCATGTTTTGGCCTAAAATAAAAACCTTTCTCTGGCTCTTAATGCGGAGAAAAACTCTTACTTGGGAAAATCTGCGCAAAAAAGGATTTAAGGGCCCTTCTAAATGCCCTTTGTGCAATATAGCTGAAGAAACTATGAACCATCTTTTCAACACTTGTGAATGGGCTTATCACCTTTGGAGATGGATGGAAACTATAATGCAACAAACTAACAGAGATAGGGACTCCATTCAAAACACTATTATGAATTGGCAAAGCGAATATTCAAACAATTTAAGAATCAACAGTATATGGAAAGTCTTGCCAGGCTTCATAACTTGGACCATATGGAAAGAAAGAAATAGAAGAATTTTTCAGAATGAGCACAGAAATTTAGAGCACTCACAAGTTACCTTAACCCAAAATATTTGACAATTAATCTTGGTAAAGTGCAGAGCAGGTCCTGATAACCAAGCTTCGGCCAGGGACCAGCGAATAAGCCCTCAATTTGGACAATGGATGAAACATGGGAACCACAGAATGCTAGCAAAAACCAAGCATTGTGCCAATTGGATGGAGTCGTCCACCTGAAGGGTTCCTAAAGCTGAACTTCGACGGTGCCTCGAGAGGCAATCCTGGCTTGGCAGGCATTAGAGGAATCATGAAGGGGAAATTCTTCACATTTACAGTAAATCCCTAGGGGAAGGAACCAATAACGAAATGGAATTTGCAGCCATGGAGAGAGGACTAAGGATTCTCAGAATGAACCAAACAGGCAACGCAGTGGTTGAAGGTGATTCAGAGGTGGCCATAACAGTGGCCAGGAAAATCTACAGGAGAACGCCAGCAAGTAAGGTTTCCAGACATTGGCAACTGACCAAGGTAACAGACAATATTGCCCAACTGTTAGGAGAAATGAAAGGCCTCATCTTTCAGGCGGTACGACGAAATGCTAATTCGGTTGCTGACCACCTGGTGAATTATGGGATTGAACACCCTAACACAATGTGGGACAGCTATTGGCAGGGTATTGACAACCCAGAGTTAAGAGGAAAATGCATGCAGCTCTCCAGGTTAGATCTGGTGACGGCAGATGAGTCCGACCGAAGGGTCGAATAATACAGCGTCATAATTGAATAGACATTCTGACTTGGCAGGCTCCATTAAATCCCAGCAGGGCTCGAAGGACAAGCGAGATAAGGGCAATTATGACAGAAGCAGGTGATAAAGATTTTTGCAGTTTTCATGATCTGTGATGGTATGAGCCGCCGAAATATGATCAGGAAGGGTAACACTTGGCAAGATATGGAGCAGGCAGGGAGCGGTGACTGTAAGGGGATGCAATTATACCATAACCCAACCAACATACCATCACGCAGCAATTATGATGATCTGACGTGCAAGTTGCACAGAGAAAGGCGACCATACACCGATAATTTGCTAGGAATTCGATATTTAACCACTATCAGAGGCAACGGGAAAAGCATTGTTTTATCGTGTAGCAAGAAAGAGCCTCTTCACTCTGCAGATAGAGCTCAGGAAAACACTAGGAGAGTAAGCAATACAATGGCAAGGGAGGGCAGCCGCAATGCGTCTACCAACAAAGACCTTCGGCAAGCTAGAGAGATGTATGAAACGCGGACCTCACAACGGAATAAGCGTAAGATTATCGACTTGGAAGCCATGGTCCAGGAGGAGGAGAACAAGCTTTCGGACCAGCAAATTAAAAAGGATGTGGACTGGATCCTGGACCCTGGAATAGTCAACACTCGCGCTACTCAATTCGTCAGAACCCAAGCTGAGAGCTGGCACATGAAGACCCTTCTTGCGAAGGCTCTGGGTATACAAGAAGAATATGCGGAGCAGTTGCGAAAGCTTCAGAATTTCATAGAAACTATGAGGCATGATCATATGGCGGTCGTTGAGAGTATTGAATTCAAGCTGAGTTCGCTGGATCAACAGGTCGACACAATCAACAAGAAGCTCACGGTTCTGATTAAACTCTTAAGACATGTCATTGGTCAAGACAGCAAGCCTTCATATATGCAGAAGGGAGATCCGACTGGAGATCAGCAGGGAAATACTCCCAAGCCGGGACAGGTCAACATGTCAAGGTCTGAACCGGTCCCGGAGACGTTTAAACAATATCTGATTCTGTAGTCTCTCAGACTCCACGTCCTTGGGGGTCAGTCTCTTTATTTTCGCGGCTTGCTATCCTCGCTTCCTTCTTCTTTGCGGGTTGATATGTTTACTGTCTAGGTAGCCTGTCTAGTGTCTTCTCCGACAGGTCTTCTTTTGTTCATGTCCTTCTGTTAGTTCTGGTTCTCTGCCGCCCTGCGAGGTGTGCTGTTTTTAGTTTTCAGTTACTCTTTTTGGTCTCCTGAAGTTTAGTCTCGTGAAGATAGGCTTGCTGTTAAGCGGCCCGTAGTCTGCAGATGCAGAAGTTTTGTACTATATTTTCTTTTTGTTAATATCAAAAGCTGACTTACACAAAAAAAAAAAGATGAACCACATTAAGTGCTTTGATACTGGTTGACCTAAAGAATTTCAATGTGATTTACCTGAAAAAAGTTCTTTATAAGTTATGAATCACATAAGCTTGCATTCACAAAGATTCTTAATCATGGAGATTGAATCTTATTTTAGCATGGAGATTCTTAATGTGTAAATACATTTTCTTACAATGTTATAGGTCAATGCTATGCCTTATCAATACCACATGCACAAAAAAACTAAAATTCTTTGCATATGACACTTGTTCATATGACATTTTTTTAATTAATTAATTTAACTAAAAACACACAAGAAATAACTACATTGGAAATAAATTTGAACTTTTGGTTTGTGAATATTTTAAAATATTTTCTGGGCATTAAATCTCTACCATCTATCTAATAATTATTAATAATTAAATTAAAATAATGAAAACCTTATTCAAAATAAAAAACCAACATAATCAATCATATATAAAATTTAAATATCTTAATTTTTATTTATCATTATTAAAATAATTATATACATGAAATATTCTAATTTAATATAAAATTTACATAAATAACAATATTATTATTATTATAACATAATTATTATTTGCATAAATTATTTTCATGAAATGAACTAAATGAAAGATGATAATGCTGTGTAGGTTCATGAAATCATTTCATGAATTTGATATTGATCAATTAAAGTTTCTCGCTCTGAAATTAAAATGACTGGGCAATATGTGAAACAAATGAAAATGTCCGATCAAATATATCTTCCATTGAATTTTCTGGATATATAAAAATATTCAAAATCTGTTACAAACTGTAAAAGCATATGCGATCCGGTCATCCATATCATCGGTAGTATATTTATAACTACCGGTCCTGTTACAGTGCTTTATTTCCGGTCCTGTTACAGTGCTTTATTTATTTGTTTAGGTAGGGAATTGATATTCACCAAAAAAATGGTTCTGTTCGGGGTGGCATTACCCAATTTTTGGCTTTATCCCATATTATTATTACACTTACAACTGCAGTAAACCCAATCCCCACTCCCAATCCTACTGCAATTAATGAAACAACTTTGTTCACATGATTTAACCATTTTCTACCTTTACTAATGCTGTAATCTTTCACTGCTCCTTTTGGTTGTATTTCTTTTTCCTTGCAGGCGTGTAAAGAATTATAACCACACAAACAGTCATTATCTTCCAAAAACTTGGACTAAAAGTATCCCACTGCCCGCCTTTGGGGATTGGTCCACACAGTCTATTAGATGAGACATTTAAGGATGCCAATTTGGTTAATTTAGAAAATTCTTGAGGAATGTTTCCTGTCAACTTATTTTTAGATAAGTCTAATTCCTCCAATGTAGATATCTGACTAAGAGATGCACTGATTTGTCCTTCAAGCTTATTTCTGGATAAATTTAGCAACCTTAGGCTGCTCAGATTTCCTATATTTTCAGGTATTTGCCCAACAAGATTATTGCTAGACAAATCTAATATAGTGTTTGTCTCCATCACATATGTAAGAGTATATTCATACCCTTTAATCACAATCCTCAAATCATCATATAGGGTATTACTGCTCACTTGGGAAGATGCAAGAATTTTGAATCCTTTAAGCCTCTCAAGATTAGAAGGCATTTTTCCACTAAAATTATTGTTGGATAAATCCAACACTTGTAACTTGATGAATTTGGTTATCCATGGAGGAATTTCACCATAAAAGTTATTATAACCCATGCTTAAAACTCTTAACTCATGAAAAGATGCTAGATAGTCAGGTAACTCACCTCTCAGTGCATTTTGCCTGACATCAAGCAGCTGAAGTCTGGTACAATTGGCCAAAGATCCTGGTAGATTTCCGGAGAAGTTATTTGAATAAGCAGATAAAACTTCCATTGAAACTGGAAACCCTATGTTGAGATCTCCACTGAGTGAGTTATCGGACACCTTCAACTTTTGCAAAGAAGTGCATTCATTTAAAGTTGGTGGTAATCTGCCTGATAAAAAGTTGCTTGTTAGGATCAAAACCTTCATGCTTTTACAATTTCCCAGAGATGCAGGAATCGTTCCATTCAACTTGTTTTGAGATAAATCCAATTGCTGTAGTGCCGCACATTCACCAATACCTTCAAGAATTGGTCCCTGCAGATGATTTTCTGATAGATCTAATTGCTGAATGCAAACCAAACCATGAATACTTTCAGGGATGTTCCCAGAAATATTGTTACCAAATATAGCTAAATGACTGAGAACATTCAGCTGGCCTATACTACCTGGAATACTTCCACTTAAATTGTTTAAATGCATAAACAAGTATTTGAGCAATTGAAGCTTTCCTATAGCTTTTGGAATTGTACCTATGAAGTGGTTCGTATCAAGATAAAGTTCTTCAAGCTTGCTCAAATTGACAATGCCCTCAGGTATGTGACCAGTTAAATTGTTTGTACCAAGATTTAGGTGGCTCAACTGATTCAATTTGGAGATGGCTTCAGGTATGCCACCCGTAAGCCAATTTCTACCAAGATCTAGAAAGGTCAGGCCAGTCAAATTGGTAATTGCTTCGGGTATTCTACCTGTGAGATTATTTGCACCGACACTGAGGGTGTAAAGGGGAAGCCGGAATATGCTCATAGGAATATTGCCTTGAATTTTGTTGGAAACTAGATCCAGCCAAACAAGATTGCTGCAATTTCCTATTTCAGAAGGTATAAAACCATTAATATTCCCTGTAGTATTCCAGAGGCCATAAATTGAAAGTTGAATAAGCTCTTTCAAATTTCCCAACTGAGGTGGTATACTACCTGATAATAAATTGTCCCCCAAAAATAAAACCTGAAGAGCAGAGCAGTTTCCCAAAGAAGCGGGAATAGTATTCTCCAACTTGTTAGAATGTAAATAAAGGTACTCTAAATTCTGCAACCGCCCAAGTTCATCCGGAATTCTTCCACTCAAGCTGTTGTGAGAAAAGGCGATATACGATAGCTGAGTGCAATTTCCCAGAACTGGAGGGATGTGACCAGTGAGTGTGTTGCCTTGAAAGAAGAGATATGATAAATTTCTGATGAGACCTAAAAATGAAGGGATTGGACCAGTGAGGTTGTTATTTCCAATGGACAACTCTTCAAGAGACGTGCAGTTGCTCAGAGCGGGAGGGATGTGACCACTTAGTGAGTTACCATCCAAGTAAAGATACTGTAAACTTTTCATCAAACCGAGGAATGAAGGGAATGGACCACTGAGGTTGTTATTTTCAATGGACAACTCTTCAAGAGACGTGCAGTTGCTCAGAGCGGGAGGGATGTGACCACTTAGTGAGTTACCATCCAAGTAAAGATACTGTAAACTTTTCATCGAACCGAGGAATGAAGGGAATGGACCACTGAGATAGTTATATCCAATGGACAACTCTTGGAGAGACGTGCAGTTGCTCAGAGAGGCTGGAATGCTTCCACTCAGACTATTGCCGACCAAGCGGAGGTGTTTCAAATTGCTTAGACGACCAAATTCTGTTGGTATAATCCCTGTCAAATTGTTCTCTGAGAGTCTGATCCATTGAAGATGTGTACAATTACACAACGATTTTGGAATAACACCATGGAGCAGATTAAAGCTGAGATCAAGAATTCCCAGAGCTTTGAGCTGCCCGAACTGTGGTGGAATTGTTCCTGTTAAATTATTACGAGACAGATTCAAAGTACGTAATAAGGAGAGGCTAGCAAGAGAGGCAGAGAGGCTACCTTCCAATCCCAGTTCAGGAAGTATTATGCCAACTACCCTTTTAGTTCGCTTTCTGCAGGCAATGCCATACCACGAGCACACTTTATCTGAATTCTGAAGCGTCCAGTTGGAGAGCGATCCAGTTGGATCGAATGTGATAGCCTTCCGGAAGGATAGGAGAGCCTCCAGGTCCCTTGCATCATCCATGAAACGATAAGATAGCTGCCTTTGGGAAGGATGGTTGCCTTCAACAGAATGATGGGGTTGGAGAGAAGTGCTTCGACCAGGGATGCGTTCATAGAGATGGCGATGATGATGGTGGTATGAAGCATATTCTGGATGAATATGGGAGGAATAATAAGTGAGAGGTGAGGCAGAGACAGTATCCGCAGATACTGTGGTTCCCATGATCACAAGGCAGAAAAGCATCATCGACATAATTTCTTTATCCATTTCTCTCTCTAATGACCTTCTAAATCCTCTGGGTTGTGAAATACTCACCGCTCTGCATATACATATATATAATGAAAACACATATATAAATGCACATCACTCACTTTTCTCTAGTAAAGTGAATACTCAGAGTACCGATCAACTTTCAGGGAACTGTGAATGCAAAGATAGACGAAACGAATCACGGTATTGACTAGGATGCGAGTGATGAGCCACAAGATGAAAGACAGGGCAAGTAATTAATGATATATGTGACTTGTAACATCTATGACTCAAAAAATAATTAACAAGTATAGTTAGTGTTTTTTGTTGCTTAGTTTAATTATTGAAATTTGAAAAATATGAATCAACTCTTACTCTTATATTTAAACAATGGCAGAATTGGTGATTACTTATTCTATGTAAACCATGAGATTTAAAGCCATGTGGGCCAAACCAACAAAGAAAATAGACATTTTTAGTTCATAAAATTCTATATATGATTACTTAAACACATCAATTAAGCAAACAAGTATTGAATACCTTATATTGGAATTTTGCTCTAGCTCTCTATATTTGAATTAATAATACCTAGTATAATCGTTAGAATAATGTTTTTAACAATGTTTTCAATTTCTGAGTTAAGAGTATAATTTTTTTTTAAAACACCTATTTAATTAGTATAATAAATATTTTTATTTATGGTATTTTTGTGAACAATAGTGCAGAAAAATGTTTTAATTCATTAAAAATTAAAGAGATATTTTTATTCATTCAAATTAAAAATAAAATAGGAAACTTCTTTAATATACGAAATAAAATAAAATATAATAAAATTTTAATTTTAAGATTACAACTTATTTGTAAATCAAATTGATGTATAATATTTTTTTATTGGCTGAAAAACAATAATGTTTTCATAAAACTTTCACTGCATCAACTTTTTTGGACAAATGTATATAACCACTTTATTACATAATAAGAAATTACACTAACTTTCCTACCCTAACAAAATGTTGTTTTTAATACTTAAAATGAAGTTGACATTAGATTTTAAACTTATGTGGTGTTTTTTTGTGAAGAAAGAATTCACATTTCCTATATGTTTCTCAGATATCATGAAGTATATGGTAAAAAGAAACAAAACACACTCCAACTAAATTCGAACCTCCTTTCCTTAAAAAAAAAAATTCTCCTCTCCACGTTTTAATGGCTGAAATAAATTCAGATATTCTATGATTTATATATATCTAAATTATTTACTTGGAAACTGTTAACAATTAGAAAATAAATTTACCAATAGGTGGGGTAGTGCCAAAAATATGCTTCTAAAACACAAAAGGAAAAACCTTGATACGAATAGCTCTGGAGTAGAACCAAGATTTGCTGAGTAGAACCCAACCCTTAAAATTGAGTTAGGTTAGTGGTGGTAAACTGGTGAACTTCAGCCACTTTACTCCCCATAACAACTTAAAAATTCTTTGAGGAGTGAAAGTATTGCCATTGAAGATATTTTTTATTGAATGTTATAAGAGGATGTTTATTAAGTTTGAAATTATTTTTTTGGTAATTTATTTGTAATTTTTGGAATAAAAGTTTTAAATTTGACTGAATGGATTATTATTTTTAAAATATATAATTAATTAGATTTGTTTTGAATGATTAGAAAAAAGAATTACATTTTTTTCATTTAAAATTAATTTTCAAATTAAATTTATATCAAATTTATTTTTTTATTAATTTTAGATTTTATGGTTAAACAACACTATACCATAAAAGTGTATTTATTTAACTTAACTTTCAATCCAAAAGAAATTATGTTGTCGACACTTCTTTGGTTGGGTAGTTGTTTGGTCACTTGCTAAGCTAAACTATTGTATAGAAACGATACGACTATTGTAAATGAAGTGAATATTTTTAGAAAAAACTTGACTAATGAATAATTTATTAATATAAATGTAAGCGGAAGATTCCAAATCAATCCCAATCATTTAAAAACTCAGCTTTTGCAAACATTTTAAGTTAATAAGTTGTGATATTTCCACTACCCAAACCAAAAAAACTTTCTAAAATTTTTAAATCTATTGAAATTAACTTAAAATTTTATAAAATGAGAAATATATATATACACATTAAAAAACAAAAACAAAAAAAGAAACAATAATAAATTACTAATACTTGAATAAATAGTAATATTTCCACTGCCCAAACCAAAAAATCTTTCTAAGATTTTTAAATCCATTAGAGTTAACTTAAAATTTTATAAAATAGAAAAAATATATATATATTTATTTACATTCCAAAAAACAAAACAATAATAAATTAGTAATATGCTTGTTAATTACAAATATAAGCTAATAATTACAAAAGATTTCCTGTATCTTTAAGGCACTAAAATATATACCAAAATATTATAGTTATCTTAAAAAGTAAAAGCATTTTTAAAATATTTTAAAACATTTAATATATTTGTTTATTTGTTTAACAACCTAACAACCTTCTGTATATTCTTTACATCACTATATTTTATTAAAATTATATAAAGTTGAATTAACGACAATGTAGTGGAGATTTCATAGCTTAAAGAGATTTAGCTCAGTAGGAGAATCTGCATGCTTCTCGGTGCCGGTCATTACAGTGTCCCATATATTCCACATATTCCAACTACCATTGACAATGGGAGTATTATTAATTATAATGGCGCCTATAGAAGCGGGTGCTTGGCCAACGAATTTGATGTATTGTGCGATCAAGTGTTTGGGTACGTGTACACAACGTTTTTTTAATGTTCCAAACTCCTGCAGGCCCACTTCAATCAACGCGATGCCATGCCAGCATCCACCACTATTTATGTTTTGTTTAACTAATAAATTAGCTGCCAAAACTGATGAATTAATATATGTGAGAAACTTCGACCCATCACAATCTCAGGAAGAAAAGACTTATTTAAGTGTCATAATGGAGGGAAATACTAAAATTTTAATAGCGCAGTTGAAGACTGGATGTCACCAATTAATACATGTCAGAAACTTCAACCCATCACAATCTCAGGAAGAAAAGACTTATTTGAGTGTCATAATGGAGGGAAATGCTAAATTTTTAATAGTGCAGTTGACGACTGGATGTGACCAATTAATACATACCAGAAATTTCAACTCATCACAATCTCATGAAAAAAAGACTTATTTGAGTGTCACAATCGAGGGAAACGCTAAAATTTTAATAGTGCAGTTGAGGACCGGATGTCACCATTTTAGTGCTAAACAGGTAGATGGATAATCCCCAAGGAAGAGTGGACCATTTTAGGTGTGAAACAAGTAGATGGATAATTCCCAAAGAAGAGTGAGAAGAAAGAATTTGTATCTTTTGCATAACAAGAACATTGAAACTTGGCACTTCATCATGGAATGCCCAGCCTATGAAAACATTCATAATCAATTTGAAAGTAGTCTAAAAGTAAACCGTTTAAACAGACTGTTCCAGGCCACTGGCCAAAATTTTCACAAAACTGTAAATTTCTTGATCAAAATTTATAACAAAATAGTTATTCTACCCAAAAAAAACTTAAAAATATAATGCCTGGTCTGATGTGGAGTTTGAGTCCCTTAAACCATTGAATCTGATCATACTATATCTAACCTAAACGACCCAAAAATTGTGAAGACTTCTGAATTCTATTTGGGATTTGACTGGTAGTTCGATTATATTTCAATTAAGGATTTGGCTGGTATTTGGTGGTTCTGTGTAATTGGTTTACATAATTTTCCACAACATGATTGAAATGTTTACCGGCAGGATGGAAGACACAAGGTAAATGTTTGCACATGAGTGCATGATGTGTTGGTTGCGGTGGTTGGTTTTCGCATCCCCAGCCAGGTTCGATTCTTGTGGGAGCTGTAAGATGCTGCAGCATATTTATTTCGGTGATGACGTATGTGTTTCGGTGATGCTGTAATTTTGCATGGCGATATATGTTGTATGATGATATCTGTTCGTTTTGGCGATAAATGTTGTATGATGAATCTGCTCCGTAATTCTGCACGTTTCGGCGATATATATTGTATAATAAATCTGCTCGCTTCAGCAATATGTGTTGTATCATGATTCTTCAACAAGGATCCCTCCCCCACTGAAAAAAAAATAGTCACTCAGCGTCGACTGTCTCTCCCTAGTAGATGGATATGGATACACAAATACTAAAGAATTGTGATTTTTTATTTTTTCTTTTAAATGAGTTTTTTATTATATATATCAATTTAATATTATAATTAGATTATTTTTTATTTTAAGAGTGGTTCTGTGTACTTGGTTTACCTAATTTTCCACAACATGATTGAAATATCTACCGGCAGGATGGAAGGCAGAAGGCAAATACTCACCCAGCGTCGACGGTCTCTTTCTGGAAGATGGACACATAGATATTAGAGAATTGTGATTTTTGTTTTCTTTTCTAAATTCTCTTTTTATTATATATCAATTTTGATATTTTTTTTCCTATTTTTTTTTAATAAGGGTATTCAGATGGTAAAGGGTTTACTATTCACATAGTCAAATAAAATTTTAAATTTATTAGTCAAATTTATAATTCTAATATATCTTTTTGTTAAAATCTGGATTAATATATATATATATATATATATTTACAGAAATTTTACAAAAAAATTAAAAAATTGTTTTTAGTGGGATTTTTTAATTTTTTTGGTGTGGAATTTTGCAGAAACTTTTGAGAATAAATAGTAATGTGTTATTTAAATTGGTTTTTTTACTATATGAATTCAAGATATTGAAAATTTTTTAGGGTATTTCAATTGTGTAAAATTATCCATCAAAATTATAATTTCATTAAATTTTTAGAAAATTTTAAAAAAATTACATTAAAAAAAACCCACCAAAAAACTTAAAAAAAAAATCTTTGAACTAAATGTAATTAATTTTGCTCCCTCACCGCAATAAATTTTAATGGCAATTTGTCAATCTTGGTTTGGAAGGTTCATACGCAAGATTGACTAGTTGCATACAGCGATAGAGATTGAATAGTCAATACGCAGGATTCATCAGTGGTATACAGATTATGGGCAATTACTCCGAAGGTGTTCTTTAAAGGGAGAGTTTTGTCAATTGTCAAATGGATTAGCTGCCATTTATTTCAAAGATGTGAAAAACTGGTTACAATGTCAATGTATTAAAGTCCAATCCGGTTTCTCTGTCTGTTGTCTGCGTGATGTATTGCATGTTGCTGTCGCCCACAGGGGTGCGTGGTAAATGGAAACTACTGCGGTCACATGTATCAAATTTCTGCAATGGTCGTGGTACGTGGAAATTTAGTCGTATATGCATCAAATTTAATGGCAGCAGCCTAATTATATTTAGAGAAATTTTGGCAAGAATTTTTGTAAATCCAAGTTATAGTGGTTAAAATTCAAAATTTTAGGTGTTTTAGACGTTTTTGATGGTGCTGAATTCATTTCCACCATCGAAAACACTATTCAAGCATTCCCTCTACAGATTTTTTGAATTTTTTTTGCCTGACCACTTTTGGCCATCCGGGCAATCGGTAGATGACTCCAATTTAATGCCTACAATTTCAACATAATTTCGGTAGATGACTCCAATTTAATGCCTACAATTTCAACATAATTTCTGCAAAGACCCTTCGTATAACTTGTGAGTAGGTTTGGAATTTTAAAATAGAGTTACTGATAGGTGTTGACCAGCAATTTGCTATTCAAATCAGTAATTTGCTGGTCAAATATCTTCGTTGGTAAGTGAAAAAAGATTTAAAGGACAAGAAGTTTCGTGAAAATACAAATATTTGATAATTAGCAATAAGGAGTAATCACTTTGCAACCACAACAATGGAATCATATTTAATTAGCACAACCATATTTACCAATGTAGGAGAGGGACGCCATTACCTATGCGCCTTCCCCTCCACCTCAGCGTTGGGCACGTGGACAGTTGCTCCCAGTGTACGACACCTGCCCGAAGGAACTTGCCAAGTGTTGTGGTGGGCGGCAGCAAATAAAAACCGCAGTTAAACGCCTTTATCTGTTTGTTTGCGCTTGTTTGTTGTGATGTGTGTTCTGCTCCGTGTTGTTCTATTCGGGTCTGGTGTGTGGGCGAAACGCTCCACTGATGATGGCACTAGACGACTCCACTACCTATGCGCCTTGTCCGCCATTGTTAACCTGCTAACCCAGCTAGTTTTCTTGCACGCGTTCGTTAACGGAACATGGTTTCTATTGTGGTTGTTTCATTCTGCCTACTTGTGTTGTTTAGGGTTTAGAGTTTTGTTGTGTCACATGTTTCGAGGAGGGTTTAACTCTGCGTTTGTTGTTAAACGCCCTGCGGGTTCAGGGGTTTACATATGCAGTTGTTGTTGTTCGTTCTGGATTGTCGAGGATTTACAGATACCTTGGTCGTTGTTTCATTTGCGCGACCTATTGTTTGGGAAGGAGCCAATACCAATTTCTAACCAATTCGAGGTCAAAGGCAAATTTACAGGTGAATTTATAGGTTTTTATGGTTTTCTTTTCGAATTTTCTTTGTATATTTATGCCATTGGCTAATTTTCTAATTTTTTCATGTTTTGCAAGTTTGGTTGCAGGTCTGGCGAGGTTTGGAGAAGGTTTGGCAAGGTTTGGAGAAGGTCTAGCGAGGAGGACGCTTGGACATGGCTTCTACGTCTATCCGGTAATATTTTCCTACCAGTCACTGCCACTGTGTTTTTCAACACCTAAACTTGCTATTGGGGTTTTTGTTACTTTTACTCTTGGAGTTTTAGTCGCTTTGTGTTCGGTCAGTCTCCCATTACATTTGAGGGTTTTGTGTTTGTTTGAATTTAGGGGAAGGTATTCAGGTAATGGCTCTTCCATTTCCGTAATTGGGGTCGTTAGCCATGGAGTTTTTATTCATTATATACAATTCAATTACATGGTATAATAACTGAGAAAAGTGATGTATGTCATCATGGAATCTTATTCTTTCTTTTTTCTAGGTTTACTATGGTCATTTTCCATCCTTTCATCCTCTATTGTATTGGTTACAGGTCCCTCACCTTCTTGAGGTCCCTCTCTTAAGGATTAGACCCACCGAGATAGAGGAGCTATTAACCTATAAGGAGAGAAAGATCTTGACTACCGACTAGTTTCTTAAGGCTGGAAGGATAGTTACTCCACAAACCCCTAAAGGCTTGTTGGAGGGTTTTTTGTTTGTTTGAATTTAGGGGAAAATTGTCTTTTCGTTCAATGAAATTATGGTTTTTACTTCACAATACTTTGTTTTGGATTGTGTGTAATTCTATGTTTCTCACTGTCATGAAGTTCATTTTATTTGACCTGTGTGGTCTTCATTTTATCCTTTGCCTTTATTGTCATACAATACTTGAACATTGAATATATGGGAGTGTGATGCCAAATTATCTAGGGTTTGTATGAGCTCTCTGTGATAGTGTATACTACTGCAAGGTTTGATGCTATAACTAAATTGTTAATTTCCATGTAGAGAATGGTATTGACCCGGTTGTTTCATTAGTACATTTGTGAGAATATGTTGCTAGATTTTTGCATATTGTAGAGAACTTATTGATGCCATGAGCCTCATATTGTAGCATTGCGTCTACATTGATGATGCTAGGGATTATTAGTGGATTGGATATGTTGATCTGAGTTATTTATGCTACCAAGGTTTGAGAAGAGAGAATTTTTCTAGTATGAGAATGTATGTTGCTATGATTGGAAAGTGTTGATGACCTAGGGTTTTTTATTGGAGAGTGTTGTTGATGCCACTATTAAGTTTATGACCTAGAATCTACATCAATTGGAGGTTGGTTCATTGAGGACATAATGCACACCTTTGTCTAATTGATTTTGTTTTTGCTGTAATAAATGAATACCAATTTATGTTTGTCTTCGTACGTAGAATTATTAGCAAGATCTAGATACAATTTTGGGTTATGAGTCTTGAAGAAAGTGTGCAGATCGAATGAAGTAATGTTCCTGTGATATACCATTGTTGTAGGGCTAACAATATGTTTATGCGTGGCCTTATAATGTTACTTTGATAGCAATGTATTATGGTGAACATGAAGTGAACATGAAGTGAGCAGTGATCAGTGATTTTTTAGGAAAAAGGATTAATATTTTTTATTGTAGCCATGTGTCTCTTTTATCGTAAAGTAATATGCATTTGTAACTTAGTTAACCAATCAATAGATTTCTTAGAGGTTGGTTGGGTTCATTAGTTGTAGAACTCTGATATTCATTTGCTTCCATCTACATTTGTAACTTAGTTAATCAATCGGTAGATTTCTCAAAGGTTGGTTAGGTGCATTACTTGTAGAACTCTTATATTCATTTGCTTCCATCTACACTTGTAACTTAGTTAGCAGTGATCAAACCTTTGTTTTGGTTTGTAAATATATTTATTCTCTCGTGAAAATATAATCAAAGTATATCCTAGTACACACTCATTTTGAAATTTTATTTATGGTTTTTACTTCACAATACTTTTTTTTGGATTGTGTGTAATTCTATGTTTCTCACTGTCATGAAATTCATTTTATTTGACCTATGTGGTCTTCATTTTATGCTCTACCTCTACTGTCAGATGATACTTGAACATTGAATATATGGGAGTGTGACGCCAAATTATCTAGGGTTTGTATGAGCTCTCTATGATAGAGTGTATACTACTGCAAGGTTTGATGCAATAACTAAATTGCTATTTTCCAAGTAGAGAATGTTATTGATCCGGTTGTTTCATTAGTACATTTTCCATAATATGTTGCTAGATTTTTGCATATTTTACAGAACTTATTGATGCCATGAGCCTCGTATTGTAGCATTGCATCTGCATTGATGATGCTAGGGATTACTAGTGGATTGGATATGTTGATATGAGTTATTTATGCTACCAAGGTTTGAGAAGAGAAAGAATTTTTCTAGTATGAGAATGTATGTTGCTATGATTGGAAAGTGTTGATGACCTGGGGTTTTTGATTGGAGAGTGTTGTTGATGCCACTATTAAGTTTATGACCTAGAGTCTCCATCAATTGGAGGTTGGTGCATTGAGGACATAATGCACACCTTTGTCTAATTGATTTTGTTTTTGCTATAATAAATGAATACCAATTTATGTTTGTCTTCGTACGTAGAATTATTGGCAAGATCTAGATACAAGTCTGGGTTATGAGTCTTGAAGAAAGTGTGCAGATCGAATGAAGTAATGTTCCCGTGATATACCATTGTTGTAGGGCTAACAATATTTTTATGCGTGGCCTTCTAATGCTATTTTGATACCAATGTATTATGGTGAACATGAAGTGAGCAGTGATCAGTGATTTTTCAGGAAAAAGGATTAATATTTTTTATTGTAGCCATGTGTCTCTTTTATCGAAAGTAATCTGAATTTGTAACTTAATTAACCAATCAATAGATTTCTCAGAAGTTGGTTGGGTGCATTAGTTTTATTACCCATTTGTATTATGTTTTAATTATACGTATTATGTGCATTATGTGTTGTTTCATCATAAAGTATTGCTATAATCTCATGAAATGTAAACTAAAAATGTTGTCATTATTTCACTTGTGTAAATCATTTGGGATGTAGATGCATAACAAAAAATCCCATTTGCATTCTCAGGTAAGATTTCTACATTATAATAGACTATAGATGTTCCTTCTAAAATGGATTTTGGTTACAATGCCGCACACAGTATGAAACAAAACAACCTAGGTTGTAAGCCAAAATGTTTCTGTAATAAGAAAAAGTTACAATCCATCCAAAATCCACATCATAATGTGGTTACAACCAAAAACATATGACACCCCTATTCTTTATGGCCCTGAGAATCTTGAGTGCCAAAACTCCCCAAGTTACCTTCTTGAGCCAAGTAGATTGGCCTACCTTAAAAGGGTTGATTAGGAAATGGTTGATTGCTGCCATATGATTGAGTCCAAATTGCACCTTCCAACCATGGAGGAATTGAGTACCCATACCTCACATTGGCACTACTAACCCCTGCATTAAGTGGAGGTGTGTAATGAGCATACATAGAATTGACACCTCCTCCAGTATGAATAAGGCAAGTGGGTAAACCCCCAGTTTGATAGTGAGGCACTTGAATGTTTATGAGATCTTGGAATAATGATGTATTATCTGCAATATGGTCCTGTTGAAGCCCCAAAAATCGGGTTTACAACAAGGGGGATACCCACCCGGTCCAGACCTTGGTTAGCAGCTCCTTTTCCGTTTGGTATAGTGGGTCTGACTGGGGATATGGGACCAATTTCCCAATTTATGTGTGTGTGTTGAGAATTGATATTTTCAGAAAAATATGGATGAGGAATTTTTTTTATTTTTTATTAATAAATTTAGAACATATAAATATGAGAAAATATTTTTGATATGTAAATATAATAAGTTTAAAATTTTGGAGTATGATTTTGATATGGTGGAAATTTTGATGATTTTGATTATTGTTCATGGAACCCATAGAAATTTTTGGAAATCCAAATCATAGTTATTAAGTTTCATAATTTTATATACTTCAAAGTTTTTTAAAAAATTCAATAAATTTCCACCATTAAAAAATAATTTAAACATTCTT